>JADBJO010010413.1:0-43833 GCA_016801955.1 Conus betulinus | reverse complement strand
GAGATCTAAGGGAAACAACTCCAATAATTTTGACACACAAGAAACACCTATCGTTAAGTGCAGTTTGTTCCCTTCCCGACACCTCCATGCACCCTTCGCCCGCCCCCCCCCCCCCCGATTTTTTTTTTTTTTTTTCTTTCTTTCTTTAAATCAAAGCAATATATTGTTGTTGTATTGTTGTTGTTGATGTGTTGTCGTCGTTTGTTGATACAGAACAGATAACGATCTAATCAATTTACACACCAAATGCGAGAAGCCTCGGCGCAGCAGGCCGGTCGAAATAGATATAGGGACCAGACAAAAACAAAAAAAGCGTACAGAAAGAAAACTTTAGTATCCCCTATCTGTATACAATCCACTATACCCTAAGTACAAAAAGGTTTATTTGTTTTGTTTGTTTTCAAAACAAAATCTTTATTCAGGATCATGTACATAATTATACAAGCAAAAAGTCAAATGAAATATAAAAATAATGATTTATAAAGCAACACGGATTAAACACCAATCATAATCATGACGCATATTTAAATTCTGCAGAGGACATGCAAAAAGCACAAACAAAATAACAGATGAGCAGGCACAGAGAGAGAGAGAGAGAGAGAGAGAGAGAGAGAGAGAGAGAGAGAGAGAGAGAGAGAGAGAGAGAGTCTCCGAGTTTGTCATGGAAGTTGGCTATGGTGGGCTTATGATACAACACCTGGTTTATATAGAACGTTTCCATTAGGCTAGTATAGAATGATATGGTACAAAGATTCTAAAAGTCTAATCAGTCTGTAGTAATACAAAATCAGCATGCACACCCATTGCAATCTGTGTGCCTTAAACATCATCTTAGATGGGAGCCATTTCAAAATAAAATCATATCCAAAATTTTTGCGAGCAACATCAGTTCTTTACCTATATTTCAGCTTATTGGGGAATACTTGCAATCCACGGTATTTTCCCCGCATTCTACACTGATAGAAATAGTGTGTTAGCAAATGATATTCTGAAATAAAAGATAGTGTCAATTTGTATCAAATCAAGTTATTTCTAATGGTTGGTTAAGTCATCTGCAAATTCGATGTAAACAGACATTTTTCATTCATTAAATAGACCAGTCTTTGTCATAGCCATTGGATGACTGCACATTGCTAAAACACATATGTAATGTATAATCCTTAAATAAACTACAGAAAGTACAATGATCACTGTTTAGAAGACCAGTTATCTTTAGTACAACATTAATCCCAAAGCATCAGTGTATTATTCTTCACTGAAACCACTTCATTTTATGCCTGAAGTTTTGGTAATTTTTTTTTCCAGTCCAATTTCTCACCATTATATTTTTGGATCCCCCAAAAAAAACGTTGGACGAATATGGTTATCTATAAATATGTCATGATATAGTCTTGACAATTTAGAAACTGACGGCAACTTTTAGTAATATTCATGCATATCTAAACATTTATTATTTTCAGCTGTGATTTTTGTTGCTTTTGTATACTCCATTATTGCTGGCTTATAACAAGAAAAGTAATCCAGCTTATAAGTACGTTGTACTTTTGTTTGATTGTTTGTAACATATAAACTGGCCATTTCCAAACTAGAAATGAGCCATACAATGTATTCCTTTGTTGATCCACGCTTTTCCCCCAAAATAGCCATTTTTCCAAACTGTATTCTATCAGGAACACTATCTGCATGGAATTTGAACGTGGTGACAGCCCTGATATGGCCCTCTGATGATGATGATGATGATGATTGATGATGATGATGATGATGATGATGATGATGTTGATGATGATGATGATGATGATCTTTATTTCCAAGGGTACCAGATAAGCAAACACATGCTTTTTTTTTTTCCAGTCCAGCCCTTGCCCCTGTACCCATCTAACTAAGCATGACTAAAACTTACAAAACTTTTAACAAACACACATATCTTCACAATTACATTAAAAACTTGATGAGTTTTTCTTCCATTAACATTGAGGCGTAGATGAATTTCAAGTAAAAAAACGCTAAAATTAAATTTAAAAAGCAAAACTCGGTTTGTACAAAAAACAAACAAAAATAAATAAAATCGATTATAAAGAAGAAAAAAAAACTTGAACACACAGACAGAATAAGCGATCCTTAGATTGATTATCAAGTAGAGAGAGAGATTTAAAAGAGAAAAGAGAACAAACAGGAGAGAGAGAGAAATCGATTAGAAGGAAAAAAAACTCAGCAGACAGAGAGAAGAAGCGATCCTTTCATTGTTATCGAGAGAGAGAGAGAAGAGAGAGAGGAGAGAGGACACAGAGAGATCTAAGGGAACAACTCCAATAATTTTCGTTACAAAGAAACACCTATCGTTAAGTGCAGGTTCCCTTCCCGACACCTCCATGCACCCTTCGCCGCCCCCGATTTTTTTTTTTTTTTTTTTCTTTTTTTTTTTTCTTTAAATCAAGCAATATATATTGTTGTTGTATTGTTGTTGTTTGATGTTGTCGTCGTTTGTTGTTACACAACAGATAACGATCTAATCAATTTACATCCAATTGCGAGAAGCCTCGGCGCAGCAGGCGGTCGAAACAGATATAGGGACCAGACAAAAAAAAAAAAAGCGTACAGAAAAACTTTAGTATCCCCTATCCGTACATAATCCACTATACCGTAAGTACAAAAATTTTATTTGTTTTGTTTTTTTTTCAAAACAAAATCTTTATTCAGGATCATATACATAATAATACAAGCAAAAAGTCAAATGAAATATAAAAAATAATGATTTCAAAGCAACACGGATTAAACACCAATCATAATCATAACGCATGTTTAAATTCTGAAGAGGACATGCAAAAAGCACAAACAAAATAACAGATGAGCAGGCACACAGAGAGAGAGAGAGAGAGAGAGAGAGAGAGAGAGAGAGAGAGGAGAGAGAGAGAGAGAGAGAGAGAGAGAGAGAGTCTCCGAGTTTGTCATGGAAGTTGGCAATGGTGGCTTATGACAGTAATACAAATCCGCATGCATACCCAATGTAATCTGTGCTTATGAACATCATCTGAGATGGAAGCCGTTTCAAAATAAAATCATATCCAAACTTTTTGCGAGCAATATCAGTTCTTTACCTATTTAGCAAATGATATTATAATTTAAAAGACAGTGTCACATGTATCTTTTCATCAAATCAAGTTATTTCTACTGGTTAAGTCATCTGCAAGTTAAATGTAAACAGACATTTTTCATTCATTAAATCGACCAGTCTTTGTCAAAACCATTGGATGACCGCACAGTGCTAAAACACATGTGTAATGTATTATCCTTAAATAAACTACAGAAAGTACAATGATCACTGTTTAGAAGACCAGTTATCTTTAGTACAACATTAATCCCAAAGCATCAGTGTATTATTCTTCACTGAAACCCACTTCATTTTATGCCTGAAGTTTTGGTCATTGTTTTCCAGTCCAATTTCTCACCATTATATTTTTTGATCCCCCCCAAAACAAGACACTGGGACGAATATGGTTATCTATAAATATGTCATGATATAGTCTTGACAATTAAGAAACTGACGGCAACTTTTAGTAATATTCATGCATATCTAAACATTTATTATTTTCAGCTGTGATTTTTGTTGCTTTGTATACTCCATTATTGCTGGCTAATAACAAGAAAAAGTAACCAAGCTTATAAGTACGTTGTACTTTTGTTTGAATTGTTTGTAACATATAAACTGGCCATTTCCAAACTAGAAATGAGCCATACAATGTATTCCTTTGTTGATCCACGCTTTTTTCCCAAAACAGCCATTTTTCCCAAACTGTATTCTATCAGGGAACACTATCTGCATGGAATTTTGAACGTGGTGACAGCCCTGATATGGCCCTCTGATGATGATGATGATGATGATGATGATGATGATGTTGATGATGATGTTGATAATAATGATGATGATGATGATGATGATGATGATGATCTTTATTCCAAGGGTACCAGATAAGCAAACACATGCTTTTTTTTTCATCCAGTACAGGCAACACAGCCTGTACCCATCGTCAACACAGCGCAGTCCTCCAAGGGTGGTACAGGACTGCTCCAAAGGCAGGTGAGGACAGTTCTTCTCTGGGTCCTCCCCAGCACCTTCGGGTGTTTCTTTTTCTTCTAAGCAAACCCATGCTTTTTTTTCATCCAGCCTTTGCCCCGCTAAAGGACTAACTAAGCATGACTCAAACTTACAAAACTTTTAACAAACACACATATATTCACAATTACATTAAAAACTTGATGAGTTGTTCCTCCATTAACATTGAGGCGTAGATGAATTTCAAGTAAAAACTAAAATTAGATTTAAAAAACAAAAAAAAACGGTTGAAACAACAAACAAGAATAAAGAAATCGATTATAAAGAAGGAAAAAAAAAACAGCACACACAGACAGACAGAATAAGCGATCCTTCCATTGTTGTCAGAGAGAGAGAGAGAGAGAGAGAGAGAGAGAGAGAGAGAGAGAGGAGAGAGAGAGAGATCTAAGGGAACACAACTCCAATAATTTTGACACACAAGAAACACCTATCGTTAAGTGCAGTTTGTTCCCCTCCCGACACCTCCATGCACCCTTCGCCGCCCCCCGATTTTTTTTTCCCCCATTTTCTTTCTTTCTTTAAATCAAAGCAATATATATTGTTGTTGTATTGTTGTTGTTGATGTTGTCGTCGTTTGTTGTTACACAACAGATAACGATCTAATCAATTTACATCCAGTTGCGAGAAGCCTCGACCGGTCGGTCAACAGATATAGGGACCAGACAAAAATAAAATAAGCGTACAGAAAAAACTTTAGTATCCCCTATCCGTATATAATCCACTATACCCTAAGTACAAAAAGTTTCATTTGTTTGTTTCTTTTCTTTTCAAAGCAAAATCTTTATTCAGGATCATATACATGATAATACAAGCAAAAAGTCAAATGAAATATAAAAAATAATGATTTAAAAGCAACACGGATTAAACACCAATCATAATCACAACGCATGTTTAAATTCTGAAGAGGACATGCAAAAAGCACAAAAATAAAGATAACAGATGAGCAGAGACCGAGAGAGAGAGAGAGAGAGAGAGAGAGAGAGAGGAGGAGAGAGAGAGAGAGAGAGTCTCCGAGTTTGTCATGGAAGTTGGCAATGGTGGCTTATGATACAAAATCTGGTTTATATAGAACGTTTCCATTAGGTTAGTATAGAATGATATGTTACAAAGATTCTAAAAGTTTAATCACTCTGTAGTAATACAAAATCAGCATGCATACCCAATGCAATCTGTGCCTTTAAACATCATCTTAGATGGGAGCCATTTCAAAATAAAATCATATCCAAAATTTTTGCAAGCAACATCAGTTCTTTACCTACATTTCAGCTTTTTGTGGAATACTTGCAATCCACGGTATTTTCCCGCATTCTACGCTGATAGAAATAGTGTTTAGCAAATGATTCTGAAATAAAAAAATAGTGTCAATTTGTATCTTTTCATCAAATCAAGTTATTTCTAATGGTTAAGTCATCTGCAAATTAAATATAAACAGGCATTTTTCATTCATTAAATAGACCAGCCTTTGTCATAGCCATTGCATGACTGCACATTGCTAAAACACATGAGAGAGAGAGAGAGAGAGAGAGAGAGAAAAGAGGAGAGAGAGAGAGAGGGGGGGGGGGGAACAACTCCAATAATTGTTGACACACTAGAAACACCTATCGTTAAGTGCAGTTTATTTCCTTCCTGACACCTCCATGCTCCATATATTGTTGTTGTATTGTTGTTGTCGTTGTTGTTGTTATGCACACACAGATAACGATCTAATCAATTTACACCAATTGCGAGATTCCTCGGTGCAGCAGGCCGGTCGAAACAGACATAGGGACCAGACAAAAACAAAAATAAGCGTACAGAACAACTTTAGTATCCTCTATCCGTATATAATCCACTTTTTATACCCTAAGTACAAAAAGGTTTATTTGTTTTGTTTCTTTTCAAAACAAAAATCTTTTATCAGGATCATGTACATAATTATACAAGCAAAAAGTCAAATGAAATATAAAAATAATGATTTTATGGGAGCAAATAAAAGCAACACGTATAAAACACCAATCATAATCATAACGCATATTTAAATTCTGCAGAGGACATGCAAAAAAGCACAAACAAAATAACATGAGCAGGCACAGAGAGAGAGAGAGAGAGAGAGAGAGAGAGCGAGTCTCCGAGTTTGTCATGGAAGTTGGCAATGGTGGCTTATGACAGTAATACAAAATCAGCATGCATACCCAATGCAATCTGTGCTTAAAAACATCATCTTAGATGGAAGCTGTTTCAAAATAAAATCATATCCAAACTTTTTGCAAACAATATCAGTTCTTACCTATTTAGCAAATGATATTATAATTTAAAAGGCAGTGTCAGCATGTATCTTTTCATCAAATCAAGTTATTTCTACTGGTTAATATCATCTGCAAGTTGAATGTAAACGGGCATTTTTTCATTCATTAAATCGACTGGTCTTTGTCAAAACCATTGGATGACCGCACAGTGCTAAAACACATGTGTAATGTATAATCCTTAAACAAACTACAGAAAGTACAATAATCACTGTTTAGAAGATAGAACGTGGTGACAGCCCCGATATGGCCTTTTGCGATCGGCTGGGCTGTAGGCAACATTACTTTACCTTACCTATCTGCATGGAAATCACAGAATCTTTTGCAAAGAAAAAATATGCAATAAATATCTGTCCTTACTATTGTTGTTTTTTCCCCAAGGAAAAGAAGGCATAATGTTTGGTCTATATTTTTCAGTAAACCAAATTCCTAGAATTTTAGCCCTTTGTGGCTTTCATTTTATATGTAAGTTGTCCATATGTAGAGAGACTAAGTTTTTATGACTCCCCAGCCAAACTGCACTAGTTTTCTAAGGATCTGTATGCAAACATAGAGATGACCAACGTTTCCAGTATGCTAATAGGCCTACATGTCTCAAACGATCTGTTTTTGTCACGTGCTAAACTGAGAATGTTTTTATTATCTGCTCCACCATCATCATGTTCTGCTTCTCCTACTTCCTATTCTACTTCTGCTTCTGATCTTCTGATCTCTCTCTCTCTCTCTCTCTCTCTCTGTGCGTGCGCGCGCGTGTGTATGTGTGTGTGTGTGTGTGTGTGTGTGTGTGTGTGTGTGTGTGTGTGTGTGTGTGTTTCGTTCATCGAGTTTTTTTTTTGCTATCTCATATAACTTCTTCTTCTACTTCATTATTATCGTCATTATCATTATCATCGTCATCATCACCATCGTCATCGCCATCATCGTCGTCATCATCATCATCTTCCTCTTCTTTTCTTCTTCTTCCTACCTTCCCTCTTCTTCCTTCTTCTTCTTTCTTTCTTTATTGCTGTCAAACTTCCTCTTCTTCTTCTCCTTCTTTTCTTCTACTACTACTACTTCTCACTCTCTCTCTCTCTCTCTCTCTTCTCTCTCTCCCCCCCCCCCTCTCTCTCTCTCTCTCTCTCTACACCGCCTTTATGTTCTAAGTACAGAAAACAAAGAAGCCTAAAAAACATTTTCTGGACGTTATTTTTGTATCTATGCATCAGAAGATATATTTCTTTTTAATTGTTCTATAACGGATGAGCTTCAGCAAACCACTTTCACAGGATAAGGGACAATACCATGTCTTCTCCACTTTTTCACGAGTTTCGTCCCTTCTGCTGCCAAAGGAAAGCTCTCTCTCTCTCTCTCTCTCTCTGACAGATGAATGAATAGCAACACGATTGTAATAGATTGCTAGAAACAAATCAAACGCATATTATTGCGCTCAATGATTTACTATTTTGGAATCGCGTCACTTTTTCATCCACAGACATAAAAACAGTCATTACTGACCTTGAAAAGGACGAGGTGAACCTGTCGACTACATTTTAACATTCACCACTGACCTTGAAAAGAAAAAAAGGAATACCTGTTGACTTGATTTGCACATTCACCTTTGATGCAGAAATGAAAGATGAATTGGTGCTTGGTCCGTCGATCTGATCTCGATAGTCAGAATTCATCTGTGTCATAAGCCCTCAGCTCTAAGGAGCTCAGCTTGAAATATTTTCAACTATTGCTCTCACTGTTCTACTCCTTCTCTTACTTTTTACAGTAAGTGATCTGTTAAGGAAAGGGCGAAGGAGTTATTTAAACTGCATGTCCTCGTTTTCAGTGGGAGAAAAAAAAAAACAAAAAAAAAACATGTTTTATTGTTTCGTCGTAACATCCAGCCAACAAAAACAGGGATTTGTTATGGTTATCAACACAGTGGTGGTAAAAAAGTCCCAATCCTTCAAAAGATACAAACAACAAAAACAATATCTATATTTAGACCCAACAAAAATTAAAAACTGTAGCTACAAAAATCAAGAGCATGATAAAAAGCCTGGAGTACACCCTTAGTTGTGGAACAACTCTACAACCATATTGTGTGGAACTAATGGTGAACTTGATGTTTGCCTTTCAGGAAGATCCATATGAATGAGAGGGAGAGAGAGAGAGAGAGAGAGAGAGAGAGAGAGAGAGAGAGAGGGAGGGAGGGTAGAGAGAAAGAACGAGAGAATGTGCATGCCTGCATTGTGTGTGTGTGTGTGAAAGAGAGAGAGAGTGTGCATGTGTGTGTGTGTGTGTGTGTGTGTGTGTGTGTGTGTGTGTGTGTCTGTCTGTCTGTTTGAGTGCGCGCATGCATTCCATGTCTACTATTCAACAAACACACACAACTCTGCATGGCCGATTACTGTATGGACTTTATTATTGCAAGTAGCATTTTTGCCTTTAAACTTTACAAACCAACGAACTGAAGTGAACCGTTATTGTAATGTAGTCTCTATATTAACATGCTGCAACGTTAATGCAAGAAACAATGTATCCCTATCATCGTCTCCCTTTCCCAGATATTCAGGGACTGTCAACATCACATTTCAACATTTCATTAACTGAATAAACAAAGGTTACTGTCTGTTCACAACTTTGTACACCACTGACACTTCCGTGAGAGAAATCTTGGATCAGGGGGGACACTCAAACATCCATTCAAATTACTATGCAAACTAACTCTCTCAAAATTCACCATACAACAGTTCTCTTCACACATCACCGCTCTCGTTCATCTTCAGAAGTAAAACATCAGAACAACACTGATCAGGGAAGTTTAACTTCTACAAACGGATGGAGGGATCAAAACGATGACAGTTTAGAGTGTGTGAGGATAAGAGGATGATTGGTAAATCAGCAGAGACAGGATAAGACTGGGTCACCCCTACCTGTGCAGCCCCTTAGACGACAAGGGGGTAGAATCTGTCAACTAATTATTGACAGGTGACAAAAATCGGCATGGACATTTGAAATACTCGAGTTCAAACCTTCAGGTCTTTAACAGTCAGGGGAGGCAAATCGGCCACTCTGTCTGTGGCACACTGTAATGTGTTGTCCTTCAGGAGAGGCCAGTGTGAGTTCTTAAAGAAAGCAAGAACAGAGTAGTACCCAAAGACCTCACATTTGAAGGGAGGAAATTGTCTGTGTGCCTTGATTAGCATTATAGTGAAGTGCCGAGCAAATGTTGTTTCAGGATGGGCAGATGGGGGTGGACAAAGTGCGGGTACTTGAGGAGGATATTCATTTTAATTATTGTGGGGGATGCTTTGGAAGAAACTGGGAATCTTCCGTGTCCACCTGTGTGAGGATTGAGTCGATTCTTAAGCTATACAGAAACATGCATGAAAATCGGCTTAGGGAGGAAACGCACTACTTTAGTGAGATTCATCACAGAGGTGAACACTGCCTTTGGCAGATTCTATGCGGAGATGCCCGTATACACTGGACAGTGGAGTACGAAAGACGCGCGGCAAGAGAGAGACAGGGAGAGGGCAGGACAAAGAAAGGTTGGAGGGAGAGAAACTTGCTCAGGACTGGAGTGGTAGCGAGTCTCCAACGCAGGCGTTGAAGAGGAAGGTTGAAGAGAGAGAAAGAGAAAGAGAGAGAGCCAGAGAAGAAGAAGAAGAAGACCACATCTAAAACCCGATGGGGAAGAAGACGGACGAAGACTCCACTTCGGGTAGAGTACCTAGAAGAGGACTAGGGCAATCCCAGTCCAGAGCTTGGTGCCCGAAGACCCAAGCGAAGTGATCACCATCACCTGCTGCCTGTCCACAGACATCCAGGCTTTCTGTACAGACCCATTCATGGAACACGGACAGAACCAAGTTATGGTATGTGTATGGATACCTGGCCAGGTAAAACAGTGGATTTATACCTTCTGACTCAGGATCTGGTAGTACTGGTTTCTTGTGTTTCTACTGCCATCATCTTTTTTGTGCTCTTGAATTTTTTTTCATGTGGATATCATAAGCAGAGAAAAAAACTAAATTTCTTATTCTCAGTTGCGTCAGAAGAGAAGTAATTGCGTGATACCCCAATTCCTGAGAGAGGGGAATGTTCGATGGTGTGCGTGAGAGCTCATATGTGTGTATGAGTGTGGAGATACCCTTGGTATGTTGCGCCTGACTTTTACATCAGAAAAATTCAGTTTAAGCAAGATTATCACAATTTTTCCTGCCAGAACAACCACACTTACTGCCACCTTCACTTAAAACTCAAAACAACACACCATGAATCTCACAGCCATCAACTAAATGCCATCATTCTTTACAAACGATCACTCCTATTCTCAAATTCAGGAAAAAAAAAAAACGAAGAAAACAATGTCAGATCTTTTCAGTACAGAAAGCGCACCATTGTGCAAAAAAAAGCAGTTAAAAATGATCTGGTTAAAATAAATAACCATCCTCATTTTCATCATCAAACCACATGAACAGACAAGTCAGGAAACAATGCAGAAAAAAAAAATATATATATATATACCTTGCGCTTTCAGTTCATGGCAATGTGACAACATGAATAAACCAATTACTAATAAATAGTAAACGTAAAAAAATGTTACATCAGAGTCTATTATTGTGCACTCTGACACTGAATGAATGTTCCTACTACTCTAAAACAAAGCACGAACCTTTAATTAGCAGGCAAAAACGAAGATGCAAATATGCTTTAAAAAAAATCAAAGAACAAAAAATGTAAACTTTTCGATCACACATCGTTATGGTAGGTACAGATCTATCATGAATAAAGCCAAAGAGGACTTGGCAGGCATAAATCCATCACAACGAAGGTCAAGGACTACGTAACAGGTACACACCATCACGATGAAAGTTGACAACAACTTACAGGTTACACATCAATCATGATGAAGGTCAAGGACTACATGGTATACACATCCACCATGATAAAGGTCATGCAGTAGATGGAGAGTAAACATCTATCATGAAGGTCAATGACTACATGGTATACACATCCACCATGATGAAGGTCATTCAGTAGATGGAGAGTAAACATCTGTCGTGGACAAGGACTACATGGCAAGTAAATGTCCATCATGATGAAGGTCAGAGGTCAAGGACCACATGAAGGGGACATACCCATCATGATGATGGTCAAGGACTACATAATGAATACATACCCATCATAATTAAAGTCAAGGGCTGCATAATGAATGTAACATTTATAATGATGATGTCCGAGGGCTACATGGGGGGTAATCATCTGTTATGATGAAAGTCAAGAACTACATGATGAATCCACATCTATCATAATACAAGTCAAGAACTAAAAGGGTGGGTACAGCTCCATGTGACAAAGATCTAGGTCAGGAATGTTGTGGTTGTGCTTTTCTTTTGCAAATATACAAATTCATTCATTTTCAACTCTATATAATGTTTGCATTGACAACGCAACAATTTCTTGTTTCCTTTGAATTTTCCCTTCCAAATCAGCTGAAAATGTAAGTCTACAGTTACGCACTGCTGTCGACTGCACACAAATGTAAGAGATTGCACACCATCAATAAACTCAGGCCTGCAACAGTATTAAATAGAATAATAATGAAGAAAAAAAAGAAAACTATTTGTGTTGCTTTGTATCAACGTTAACATGTCAAATGATGGCTTCATCTACACTGTAAAACCTGGCTGTTTGCGAAAGATCATTGAAGAAATATTATGAGTATTTGAAATGCAGAAGTGGAACCAACTACTATCACCTTATTTATGTTTTGTAAAGTAATGAAACTTGTTTTTTACACACACACACACACACACACACACACACACACACACACACACGCACGCACACACACACACACACACACACACACACACCTACACACGCACACATACATATGTGCATGTGCATGTGCGCACCCAGGCATACACCCATGCAAGGAAAATTCTGGCAGTAAAGGCAGACAGTGGAGAAATGCAAAGCATGTGATCTGTTCCAAAAAATCAGCCAATCTCCCAGAGCCGACCTGAGTAATGTAGCAATAAAGATAAAATAGGTCAAATTTTTCACGCAAAAAAAAAAAAAAAAAAAAAAAAACCACCTATGTAGAGCAACTCCTCCCTATTCTGACAAGTAACCAACCTACCAAGAGCCTTCAACAACTTTCCTTTGACAGGTGGTTCAAAAATAGGCCAGGAATCAGTCTCCTAATAAACCAGATCTTTCCCTAAGCTAACATCCCCCTAACATGCAACTGTTAGCATTTTGGACATTTTTTTCTTTTTCTGGCAGTATGTGATCTAGTGCAACTAGAACCATTCACCATTTAACATTAACAGGCATTCTCTCCCTCCCTCTCCTTTTCCAATTTCTCTTCAGTTCCGTTCTGCAATTTTAGTCAGCCCAAGACCACTTCCTACTGACATTGAAAACATCCGAGTCATTTTCTGCATTTTTTGCTTGCTGGGGTTTTGTGTGTGCATGTGTTCGTTTTCTTTCTTTGTCCTGCCTAACATTTAAAGGTCAAAGTGTGTCATGCCTGTTTTGAAATTTGTTTATTCCAGTTGTTTGGCAGTCTAGTGGTTTACTTTTGCTCTTGTTCGTTCTGTTATAAACCTTCAAACATAGACAATGCAGATATGTTTCAGGACTTTATCACTGAACTCTAGTGAATAAATGTATAGAAGAGAAATGTAAAGGCCATGTCAGCATAAAAAAAAAAAAGAAAAAATCAAAATTTCGATGTGAACTGAGTAGCTTAGAGATCAATCATCATGCTATTCGCTGCTGGCGCTTCTGGGGTAAGCTGATTGATGCACCCAGCTTGTCCTCAGTGACTGGATTTACCTCCACCTGCCGTTAGTACGATGATCTCTTCTCTCCCTTGACTTTTCTTGCACTCTCTTTCTAATCGGTGCATGTGTGTGCTTGCAAGCTGACTAGTTCACGTGCCTGTATATAAGCCGTTCAGCAGTCTGCCTTCCTGTCTAAGACCCCTCTCAATCAAAAGTCTTTTTTTGTCCCAAGACATTTCTAAGATTGCTGTGGCCAGGTTACTCTACATTATCAAAAGTCTCTTTTTTCCTCCCATAACATTTTTTAGATTGTTATAATGTTATAGAGAGGTTACTTTACATTATCAAGTCTTTTTTTTTTTTTTGCCACATCATTTTCTTCGATTGTTGTAGACAGGTTAATTGATATTATCAAAAGTCTTTTTTTTTTTTCCCCATAACCTTTTTTAGATTGTTGTAGAGAGGTGTCTTTACATTATCAAAAGTCTTATCTCATGACAATTTTAAGATTGCTGTAAAGAGGTTCCACTGCATACACACACACACACACACACACACACACACACATATATATATATATATATATATATATATATATATATATATATATATATATATATACACACACACACATATATTTGTGTGCATTAATTTTGTTATACTGAGAGAGTGGGAATATACACTTATATAAATAAAAAACACATCAGCAGTGACGCATGACTAGGATGATGTTCAAAAGACATTCGCTGAAAGTCGCGTAATTGTGTGTATTACCGTTTCTAAACAGAGAAACAAACTTATTCATGTTTACATGAAATTCATCATTCGTGAGATGACTAGAGCAATGTTCAAAGATATTTGCTGAGAATTGCGCAACAGACCCTCATTACATACCCCATATACATTTTTTTTTTTCTTTTTTTTCCCTGAAAACTAAAAAAAAAAAACAGACCAAAAAATATTTTAAAATAAAGAAAAAGAAAAATGCCATCAAAGAATCACTTCGTTAGCACACTCCCAAGGTAAAGAAGATTATTTCCAGGTCCTCGCCTCCTTGATAAACATTTGGGAGGGGTGGTGGCGAGGGGGAAGGGGGAGGGCAAGACGACTTCATGCACAAACTTGGGGGTACGAATACCCATTCCCAACCCCTTTGAAATAATAACCATATCTTGAACAGTCACACACTACTTTCATTGCTGTGTGTACAGGCCACTATTTTGTCCTATGCTAGGGTGTGTACATACAGTAGGTCCACCTGCTGTGTGAACTGTTTTTATTTTCTACATGAATTTCTGGCTAGCAGCTGTACATATACAGAGGATCTATATGCTGCACATACAGGCATTTCTTCCACTTGTGATAAAATTCAAGCTAACGTGTGTACTAATACAATAGGTCTACCTGCTGAATGACTACGCCTTTGTTCCATTTAAGACAACATTCAGGCGACAGTGTATACATACACAGGATGGTCCTCTAGAAGTTCAATTTATCAAGTGTAATTAAGGCCCTGCACCATTTTCTCCCTGTAATTAATTGCTGCTTACAGACACTTGCTCGGATGAACTAGGCCTCATGTACCCCGTGTTTTGCTTGTTGGAAGTTTTCTTTATTGGAAGACTATAGCATTCTCTTTAAATAAAAAATTAAAAAATTTTAAAAAAGAAAAAAGTGGTTCAAAAACTGATCAAATTTCTTCACTGAAATTTAAAGACGACGTGTATCTGAGGGAGGTAATGACAGTGTTCATTCATTAACCCCACCCCCATCCCCAAACGTCTGAACTCTCTGCTCTGCTCACTCTCGGCCTGTGCTCCAACAGCATTTGATTAAAGTAGCCTGGTGACTCAAACTGGTTCATCAGCCCCAGATACTGCTTGAAAAGGGAGGTAACAGGCAAAAGAACTTCCTTCCCCATATGCATGCTACATTTTGCAGAGTAATTTGAATGATCAGTGCATTTTTTTTATGCTTATATTTTTTTTTTTAAAGGTACACACAGAATAACAATAATCTTTTCGTCAAAGCCATCACAAGTTGGAAAGTTCATCATATTACATAAAATGTCAAAATGTTGAAATGCAACTGTTTTGCAACAATATGAAATTGTCAGCCTCTCAGTAAAATAGTATAGGAACTTTAGCCTCTGACGTATTTGAGTAAGATCAGCCTAAAATGACCAGGCTGGAGAGACTGGCAAGATTGTCAACCAGGAAAGGTTTAAAGGGTAAACATAACCATGACAATTTTGAAAACTGACAGACAATGTAAGACTGTAAACAAATAAGAAAGCAAACTGAGAGAGAGAGAGAGAGACAGAGAGAGAGAGAGAGACAGACAGACAGACAGACAGAGAGAGAAATCACCTTTTCACATTCCATAACAGTACATTTCATAACATTTCATTGGGTATTGCGTTATTCAGTGCATTTAGCATAGTTTTTGGTGACAAGGTGCATCACCAAAACCATACTGGGATCTACAGACCTGCCAAACAATACTGACCCATTTGTACACATTGCCACAGGTCATGGATTCAGGGCTACCGTTGTCCGTTTGTTTGCCGACCGACAGCTTTAGTCGACCTAGTCAGCCTGATCTTTCCAGGGTTTCCTGTTACTGGTCTACAGAGAGAAACCTAAGAACCTTCACGTGAGGATTTTAGGGAATTTTGTCAGACTAAGGTTAACAAAGTCATCAGGTTCCACGTTGGGAAACTCAAGAAACCTCACGCAAGGATTTCAGCAAGTCCTGTGAGACTTTAGGTTACCAAGTCAACTGGGGCAACCATAAATTTAATTACCAACTGTTCTAACCTGCCTTCCTGTGAAGGGAGATTATGCTGTAAACTGAACATTCAGATGGTAGTCAAATGAAATGCCCAAATCGATGATCCGAACTTGTTCAGATTTCAATCAACATCAGCTATGTGTGGTTAACATATCCTGCAGACATCTGAACCAAAGCTTCCTTTCAGTTTTAAGATCAGTCACTTATATGACCACCTCCAAAAAAAAAATAATCGAAAAGCCCCAACTTTTTTCTCTTATACTGAAATATACATGTTATTAGAAAGAACAGAGAATGGCCTACCCAATTGTATAGAAAGGGCTTCTGTCTGCTAGAAAATGAAAACATTCTTTTATTCAAAAGTGTCCAAGTAGTACAGAAGCCATTCTGAGAGGAAAAAAAAAAACCTGTAAAGTTGTAATATCCTATCATGAACACAATAATGGAAAGGGTCTGCAAAATTACCAATTCATCACATTCCTAGCTTGGTTTAAGCAAAAACTTTATTGGTTTTACTCTGGGCTGGTGCAGTAAACTCATTTTGCCTTCAACTGACCCTCCTCTCCTTTTGTTTCCTGTAGCGTGACTAAACCTTGCCTGACTTGCCTATCATTTTGTGGCAGGTGGGTCACATATGTGCGCTAACAGATGCCCTTTCTTTCCATCACTTTTTCCAAATACAAACTGATGATCACATCTCACATGCGTAACAAAATTTTGCTAATGAATTCATGTCTCCAAATGTGATCAAGAGAGACGACAATTTGGCAACTTTCAACTTGTTTAGTTTCACAATGACACTACTCACACAGACACATTATATATATATATATATATATATATATATATTATATATATATATATCACAAAACCAACACTTGGATACATAAAATGCTCTCTATCCTTCTCTAACAGTTTTCTAACCTTGAGCATATTGCATAAGTTAAAACTATCAGAGATAAATGACTTGAATGATTTCAATTGCATTATTTGAAACATGGCATACTGCATAAGCATCACACACACACACACATATACATACATTTAAAGATTCTTTTTATTGAGATTTCAAAGGAATGAGAGACAAACATTATGACTGCATCACTCACTCACTCATACACACACACACACACACACACACACACACACACACACACACACACATTGTCTAATATCACTATGTGGATAGACGTTAAATTGAAGACAACAATAAACACACACACACACACACACACACACACACACACACGCACACCCTGGCACAAGCACGCACAGATATCACATAGCTCACTGTCCAGTGTTCATGAGATTTTTCATCAAACATGAAAAAAAACGGGAAAGCGGGGTTGGTCAGGAAGAAAAATGATAGTCAGCACATGATGAAAGATCTGATGAAAAAAAAGAGAAAGTATCACCCATTTTGTTAAGTGATCTGGTCCGTCTCACATGTGGGAAAGCCAGCCAGTTTTGAACTTTCGCCCTTTATCACCACAATCCCTTTGCATTAAAGAGCATCAATTTTGCCACCTGCAGTGGTATGTATGGGCTGTTGAGTTTTGTCGCCTGCAGTGGTAAACCAATGTCGAGTTTTTGTCAACTAAGGTGGCGTAAAGGTTAACATGGTTGCTCATCAGCAGAGAAACCGCCACCGAAACATTGCTGACGTGACCTAGAATTGGGTACTTCTGCAGGTAAGGTAAGGTAATGTTGCTTATACCCCAGCCAACCACAATGGGCCACATTAGGGGTACTGCTGCAGCATTTCACGACTAAGAACCAATAAACACTCAGAATCTGAACACCAAAAAACAGGTTCTGTTTTACAAGATTGGCAATCGGTCCTGTTCTTTCAGGAAACCATCAATTTACTCCATGAGTTTGAAACACCTGTGCACCACCATGACCCGTAATCGCAACATTCGTGCGTCAAGACATCAAATCTGTGTGGAATATGTCTGCAGTTGTCTTGTGTTTTCAGGGTCAGTTAAGCTCCAGTGGAAAAACTCTGGGTTTGGCTCTGTGGGAGGGAGGACAGAAGAAGGGGGAAAGCGGGGGGAGGTTGAAGTGAGGGGAGGGATGGGGGGGGGGAGGGCAGGGGTGGAGGGAGGACCCAGAACAAGAGTCACAGAGTAATGCCTGTTGGGAAAAAGGGGGCTTTGCGTGCGTGTGCGCGTGTGTGCGTGCGTGCATGCATGCGCGCGTGCGTGCATGCAGGGAGCGGGGGACTGCATGGAAGATAAGACAGGAAAAGAGAAAGAATTTTTTTTTAACAGGGAGAGAGAGACCAACAAAAATTAAACTCTGACGATGGGGTTCAAACTTGGAAGTGGGTTTGCTAGGGACAGGGTGTGACCAACGACAAGGACCCTGGACATCCCACTCTACAGCTCCCTGGTGGACCTGAGGACAACAGCAGCCTTTGTCCGGGAAACTGGAGTGAGTGTCTAACACGGTGGGAGAAACCTGTGATCTTCCAGCTATGAAGCCCTGACATTAACCACTGGGCCCCAGGACCTTCCTTTTATTTTCTCCGTCTTTCAGCGTGCAACATTTACTACCATAGTACCAATATGGGGTGAAAGTCGATACATTCTCCTACACAACGTACAGCGGACAGGGAAACACAAAAATGAGCTGACCTGTCCATGATTCAAATACACTAACTACATTATAGACCATTGTTCAAAGTTTCACTCGCTTCAAGAAGTCTTTTCAACCTCTCTATGGATTGGTGCAAAAGACACCGTCTGCTATGCTGTAGGAGGAGGGGGAGGATGGAGGGGAGGGGTGGGAGGCAGGGAGAGATATAGGGTGGGGGTTAGGGACCTTCAATGAGACCTAGCAGATACCTGATTTTGCCATAAATCCGCTATCGTTCAAAGTCAAGGTGATCTGCGCTGCACAAACCCCAGAACCACTGCCCCAACCTATGAGTCAACTGTGGTGAAACGACATATCAGCAACAAACAATGCTCGATCTGTCCACACTCGTACCATCCATTGTACAAACTGTGGTGAAATCCCATATCAGCAACAAACAATGCTCGATTCGTCCATACTCGTACCATCCATTGTACACAAAAGTTGTCCTCATCAAAAATGGCGGCCACAGCGCAGCACCACGCGGGAAGCCCAAGAAACCATGGTCACCACCGAGGTCAGAGTTGACAGGTGGCCGTGAGGAAGAGTGGTAGCAACGATCGTCCCAGTCGTCCGTTGGTGAGGTGGGAGCAAATGACTGACCGAGCGTTAGGGTCTGGGGGTCAGGCTGGACTTCCGATGTGGGCTGCGTGGGGGGGAGCGACCCATCTCGAAACAAAAAACTGAAACTGAAACAGAGAAGTTCATCGCCATAAGTTGACTGAATACTGAAGTGTTTATTTCTTCTTCCATTGCTCTCCACCCTTGCACTCTCACTTGCTCATGCTAATTCTGTGAGAGACTGAGACACAGTGAGAGACATAGTGAGAGAGAGAGAGAGAGAGAGAGAGACAGTGAGTGTGTGAGCGTGTGTGTGTGTGTGTGTGTGTGTGTGTGTGTGTGTGTGTGTGTGTGTGTGTGTGAGTCTGTTCCTCAATCCGTCTGCCTGTGCATCTATATGTCTTTGTGTCTGTCTGTCTGTGTATGTACGTGCATGCACCTGTGCATGTATGTATGCATTCATGCATGCGTGTGCACGTTTCTTTACATTCTATACTGATTCTGAAATATTATCTGCCAGTTCAAATGTATGTCAGGCCACAAATATCGTGTGATAAAGTAAAACTACTACTGAAGTCTTGGCATACATACCATGATATAAAACACAGCAAATGCAAAAATCTGGGAATATCAGTAAAAAAGTATGTCTAGCCAGAATTACGCTGACATTGAACATAACTACCACTGAAACACTAACTGTCAGTAAAACCATAAGCCTAGCAATAAATACTGTTCTATCAATTACGGCTTACGCTAAAATGTTTTCTGTAAGAAAAACAGCAAGTCTTGTACAATGTATGTGATATAAATTATGGATCTTTAATCAATCCTTTAATAAAGCGTAATAATCAATAGAAAATTCAGTTTGGCCACAAATAAAATGATCTCAAACACAGCTTAAAACATGCACTGAAAATAAACAAGTTTCCACAGGCAGGAGAGGATCAAAATATTTTCTTATCGCTGTCATGACATAAAACAAAACAGACACTAAAATTTCAACAAGTAGTAAGTTTAGGCTTATTACAGGTAAAATGTTACAATATAGAGCGAACACTAGACTATTCAACTTTCAGTGAAGTATCACCGGAAACACAATACAAACTTTATATTAAGTATCACAGGGAACACAATACAAACTTTATATTAAGTATCACAGGAAACACAATACAAACTTTATATTCAAACACACAGATGACAGTAGAACAAGGGGACATGTTCACGAGATCTTTTCATTGCTTTAATGAATATTCATCCCTTTTTTATCACACTGTCAGAGATCATTAATGACATCACACAGTATTAATGCTTTTTAAAAATCATAGCAGGCATGATCATCATTATCTTTCAGGGAGAAACCGCCTGATGTGCAGCACAATAACATGCCTGGGCCACAACACTGAACATATGTGAAGGCGTATCATCCTTGCCAGTGATGCAGCCGCTTTGCAAACATTTAGTGCAAAATGCATTCATGAGATCAAATGAAAGAAAAAATGGTAATAAACCTAGAAAAGCAGCACCATCGTTTTCTTTTTTTGTATATTCCGCTTTTTTACACACACACACACACACACACACACACACACACACACACACACACACACACTTTTGACTGGAAATTATACAAAATACAAGAAATGTTAAAAAAAAAAAAATCATATTGAAACTGCCTGTCGCAAAAACCTGTTGGTATCACAGTGGGGATTTTTCTGTTTGTTTTATTTTTTTTTCCTGAACTTTAAACCTTTTCGTGAGTTAACAACTCTGGTTTAACAACATCCACTTACTCTGGGTTGACTTTGTGATGTTCTTCAACTTTGATATTTAAAGACATCTTGAACTGATGAAGACAGTATTGTAACATTCTCACATGTTATTCTTACCAGGACTGTATGAATAATGAATTGTATCATCCCATTCATTAATATGTGATAGGACTGTAAAAAGAAAAGAGTATCATATAATCCCATTAATCAGTAACTTTACTGTATAAATTATGTATATATCATCCGCTTAATTTGTAAACAGGGTGGTATCAATAATGTATATAACATCATTCTATTAATTTGTAAAAGGACTGTAATAATAATGTATCAGAAAATATCTTTGACTTGTAACAAAACAGTTAATAAACATTTGTAACAATATTAAGATAGTATTACATCCTCAAAAGAATTAACAGGAACGTGTTAATCCTCCACTATAATTAGTTAATAGGATTGGGGAAATAATGTACTACATCCTCCAAAAACAGTTTGTGTTATTAAAAAGGCCAGAGTTACTAATTCATTCCATCATCCAAAACAATTTGCAGCAAGATTCATCAATGGTATAACTCATCATCACGCAGACTCTCTCACTGAATTCTACAAACAATATCACACATTTTTTTTCATGTAACTTATACCAGATTGTAATATACATGCAATGTATCATCCAGTCTAATTTGTAGCTGAATCACACGGATAATGGGTCACATTATCTAAATAATTTGTTAATAGAACCATTTGTGCCATCTAGTGTGTAATAGTTTATTTCATCTAAATAATTTGTAGTATTACTGTCTTAATGTTTTATTTCATCTACCTCAATTTGTAGCAAGGCTGTAATAATACATACATACATCCTGCCATGCAACTGGCATATTATAAAAGTAAGTATTATCACATTTCATCTGTATCTACCTGGGTTATAATTAACGATGCACTGCATCATCCAATTATTCATAACAGGATTTTTCACTAATATATTTCCAGGTGCATCATCCAGTTTGAATTTGCAGGATGTTGTGTTAAGAATGCATTACTTAACCCACTTAGATCATGAAAGGGTTCCATCAATAATGAACAACAACCCGCAATGTAATCTGTAACATGATCGTGGTGATAATATACTACAACAGGAATTGAACTGTATTAGTAATGTGTTGAATCCTCCAGCCTAACCTGTAACAGAATACCAATACGGTATCGCACATCGTAACTTGCAACAGGGGGATGTCATCATAGCGCTACATCCTTCCACATGCTTTGTGTAACAGGCTACACATCTGACGTTGTGTTCCACCACTTCAGCCCTCATGGCTGGCAAGGGCTACACACACCGTGATGTGACAAAACAGACTGAATAGCGGAGGATCTCCCACCAAGGATCAAGTTGCAATGAGTGGCCTGTTTTTTGAGAAACTTCAGCAACTGCTCACTCATTCCCTCTCCATCCGAACACAAGACCAAAGAAAGCATGAAAAAAGCTTGAAAATTCCCCGGGAGTCTGGCAGGCGGATGTAGAGCCACATCAAACTGGAATCAAATCACAGATTGGATTGTGAACTTGACAGCCAGCCAAAAATGTCATTTTTTTTTTTTTTTTTTAAGCTTGTTACATCCAGGCTTAAACTCTAAACTACCTACAGCGATAAAGTAGCTGCTTCCTTATGAATTTCATCTCCCTAATATATCCACAAATTTTCTCAGCAGATTCATGTGAATTTCAAAAGGGTCCTGGCCACCTTTCAAAAAACCCCACTTATAACAGAAGTTTTTCGTCCACCATCACAATGCTACAACTCTATCTCCATCGGCGCCAACTTCCTCACCCTGACCTTGACCCTCAAGGCCGAAGGTCACCTCAAATGAGAAACAGGGAAACTGAATGAAGTCTTGGGTACCACCTTAGGTCCAATCCATATCAGGCCGTATCAGCCGAACATCCTTGATTTTTTCCTTTGTTAGATTAAGCTAGGTCGCGCACTAAGTTAGGTCGTGCACTAAAGCTAAAGGTCCATGCCTACCTCATATGATATGGCGTACAGCTCCCATGGATAGAAAGGGTAGAAAACTCTCTACCACAACACTGATGCCACGAGAATGACAATGTGATAAGGCTGGGCAGGGAAACTCCCTATTATTATGCTGTGCGCCTTTAAGCTTTCAACCTGCTGAAAACTCCGTCCCTTTTATCCACAGAGCAGCCAGATACCCAGACACACATTTCCTGGATAAGCAAGTCTTTGCATTTTCAAGTCCCCACTGAAGGCACTGCGTCATACCAGACCGTCAGCCCGTCTCACAAAGCCAACAAACAAGACAAAAGAGCACATTTATTTTAAAACCGTAACAGTTGGGAAAAAAAAAATCTGAACTAAGAAACCAAATTGCGGAAATATCTACAGGAAAATATCTGTCAAAAAGACAGTTAAAAAAATTTGAAAATGGCTGTGGTCAATCACAGTGGTAAAAAATCTGTGGAAAACAGGACAACCAAAAAAAAAAAAAAAAAAAAAAAAAAAGAAATTAAAAAACAGAAAGAAAAATCTGATCATCATCAGCAATCTGTTTGTTACAGGGAAGGAAGAAAAAGAGAGGTGAAATGGGAAAGGGGGTTGGTTGAGCAAGAAGGGGAGAGGGGGGGAGGGGGGGGGGGGGGGGGGGGGGGGGGGGGGAATGCCGACATGAAAAAAAAAAAAAAAAAAAAAAAAAAAAAAGAAAAATCTGACAGTAAAACTTCCTCAAAAAAACAAAAAACCCTACAAGAATGAAAAGCACCCTCTCACAGAAAAAAAAACCTGTTCAAAGGAAATCTGAGGAGGAAAAAAAAGAAAGAGAATCCAACAAGGAAAAAAAAAAAATCAGGAAATGTCTTACGGACAGGGAAATCACAGAAAACCTGACCTGGGGAAAATGGAGACCCAACAGAAAATATTCAGGGAAAACCTGACAAGAAGTTCAAACTCTCATTCCCTGCATAACAGCAATTCTTCAATGGCTTTCCTCCCACCAAGGTATGATGGTCTCTGAGGAAGTGGACCATCTCTGTGGTAAGCAGAACATCAGATCAGACTCTACTGCCTGGGTACTGAGTCTGGTGATGGCCATTATATGAAGCTACTTTAACCCTTTCCCTACCAGCATGACTAACTGACCCTGGTGATGACCATTATCTGAAGTCACTTTAACCCTTTCCCTACCAGCATGACTCAGTGATGATCATTATATGAAGCCACTTTAACCATTTCCCTACCAGCATGACTTACTGACCCTGGTAATGACCATTATCCAAAGTCACTTTAACCCTTTCCCTACCAGCATGACTCAGTGATGATCATTATATGAAGCCACTTTAACCCTTTCCCTACCAGCATGACTAACTGACCCTGGTGATGACCATTATCCGAAGTCACTTTAACCCTTTCCCTACCAGCATGACTAGGTGATGACCATTATATGAAGCCACTTTAACCCTTTCCTACCAGCATGACTAACTGACCCTGGTGATGACCATTATCCGAAGTCACTTTAACCCTTTCCCTACCAGCATGACTCAGTGATGACCATTACATGAAACCACTTTAACCAGCATGACTAAGTCACTGTTTGAGGCAGGCAGCACGCTGGAGCAGACAACATATCCAAGGCACTACTGCAAGGAGGTCACCAACGTCTGTGGCTGTTTCAACTTTCCCCCTACCTAATAACACCCACCTACGAGCTCCATCCTTCTGCTCATCTCACAACGCAGCACTCCTTTCACCTTCTGTGTGCTTAACTACATGTAAAACTGTTTTCTTTACATTACCTAAAACCGATTCCATGCTTCAAACCATGAATTTGTCTATCCAAAACTGTCAATGATCAAAGTAAGTCAGAGGTAAAGGCAAAGAAACAAGAAAGTAAGCAAACCCGCTGAACATGCTGTGTGGGCAATAGCAGCTGCACGACCATGCACAAAGCCCATGCGCAGATAAGGACTGGCTTCACTGGTATAGGTACTGGAAGACTTAACCCTTTCCCTACCAATCTGTTTAGTCACTTTCTGATAGGTGCCAGTTTGCCTGCATGTGAAAGACTGAAATGTCAGGCTGCCTGTACAATGTGAGCTGTAGTAAGGTACTCCTTTGTTGGGTCAAGCCACCAGTATCATTTATCGGTTCCCTCTGGTCTACTCGCCACCATTATCATTCAAAGTCACTCTGTAGCAGTTCAAGGCATGTGTTGATGCATTCTCTTAACTTTTCTTGACCTTGAAGGCACACATTAACGAGCTCTCTCTCATCAGAGGCCAGACTGAAGAAGTTTTCCGTCAAAAAGTGAAAATCATGCCAAGAGTAGCCAGGAATCTGCTTATTTTTGTGTTGTTTATTTCCCTCAAAGTTCTCTTTTTTTTCATTTCTAACATTTTTCATCATCTATGAGGCAGACACTATTTCCCCTCCTGATCATTAAACCAGAAAGTTCCCTCTCTGTTATCTAATTAATGTTTTCCCTCTTCCAGTTAAATCAGAATTTGTTAACCGGACCATCCTGCCCAAAACCAGCAAAAAGTAAGAAGAGCAGAGAAAAAGCTATGTCACTTATCCCCACAATTGGTACCGAGACTAGCACCAGAGTATCCCCATTAATAACGCAATATCAAGAACAAAAATAGTTTCTTTTCCAAATATACAGACTACAACAAGATGGAAAAAAGCTGGGGGGGGGGGGGGGGGGGGGAGGCTATGAGGTAAAGGGTGGATTCCATTCTGAGAAGGCAAACTAGAAACATTACAACAAAAAAAATGTGTTTACACAAATGCCCTTCTTTAAAGACAGACACACAAACAACTATCAACCAGGATCAAACAGAAACACTGTAAATCTGTCAGTCCATCGTAGGGCTTCTATCAAAGCCATAATCACAGGCATATGCTTCTACAGGAAGCCACAAACACAGGAACATGCTATTTGGACATCCAGGGAGTTGGAACAGAAGATCGTCTTGAAACCGCAACAGAAAATCAATGTGGCTGACGTTAGCAAAGACAGTTAAAAATGAGGTTCTTCTACTTGGAAAGGAACCATGAACAAACAAGGAAATAAGACAAAGCTAAATGCAGGAAATGATACCTCCCCAAAATGAGAAATTAGTACTTACTTGATGCAAATAATCATACACCAGAAAATGAGAAATTAGTACTTATCTGACGATAAAATCCAGCCAAAAACTTGGACAAAATGAAAGGAAATTGGACAGGCAAAACAAGAACATCTCAAAAGAAATAAGCAAAGCATTGCTTCAAATGCCATTCACCTAACACTCAATCTACAATACCTATCAACCGTGTAATAAAAAAGACAACATATATACAAAAAGTACTTCCTACCAATAAAGCATCCAACAACAGTCAGCCAATCTGTGAGCGAATACAATAAAAATGCTGCGAAAAAAAAAAAAAAAAAAAAAAAAAAAAAAAAAGAAACATCCCCGCCTTAAAGTCTTGAAATGCAGAGTGACCAACCTTCCATGCAGCGGGACATCACATGACCGTTTCCCTGTGCCCTTCCCCCTGCCCCTTGCGGCATGCGGGGGGCGGTCTAACTGCCTTCAAGGTTTTCATGGAAACCGACTCGACTCGCCTTTTGGGCCTGGGTTCTGATCGTCAGACGTGTCCCCTAACAACTCTAGCCCCGCCTCTAGCAGAGACAGAAATCTGAAAGAGAAGCACACAGCGGAGAGCTTGAAACGGAACTTGCGGAGTATCGCTTCGGTCTCACCCCAGGCTGGGCTGACGAAGCTTAATCAAAACAACTTCTATGGTGCAGATGTTGTGAAGCCATGCCGCTCTTGCAGTGGAAACAGGAATCAATCCTCAGGGTTAGTCAGTAATGCTGAACTCATGCTGTGATCAGTGGTAGAACTGGAAGAAGCCACAAGAATTGTTTCAAAGCTATGAGCCATGCAGTGTTCGCCGGAGACTCGGAAAGATAGACATGCCTCTGATTGGAAGGGCAAACCTCAGTATGTTTTCATGCAGTATGGCACCAGACTGTGTAACAGTCTTAGGCTTGGGAACATTCAGATTTGAATCAGGTATCAAGACTTGATATATGCGTCCCACGAAGAGCAGATTAGCAAAGCATACACCACCATCAGACAGGATGAACATGTTAAATTTGACAGGGAATGACACGTGTGTATTTGAAATGACACAACTACATTGCCAAGTCAGTGACTACACAAAACAACAGAGGGTGGTTAATCAAAATGTGTATCCGTCAGACTTATAATGGGGGGAGGGGGGGGGGGGGGGGGGGGGGGGGGGGGGGGGGGGGGGGGGGGAATTTCATGCAATCATAAAAAAAATCAAAACTACATTATTTAGCAATAAAGCAATTTCAACAAAACTACATTAATTAGCAATAAAGCAATTTCAACAAACGGTTCCTATTCTTTTCCAATCTTTTTCACTCCCCACAAGCCTTCATCTTGTACTGATGTGCCAACAATTCAGAACGCTGTTCATGGTACCAGCTGGCACAGTCTTGAGGCTGCTGCACAATAAGACACTGAAGGAAGGCAAATGCATCAACCGAAAATCCCTTCCTGTGAAGCTTCCTCGAGGCTGGAAGGTTCAACCACCTGCAGCTATCAGTCAACGCACGCTGTGCCGCAGTGACCACCTGAAGACTGTCCAGTTCACTTTCAGGGAAAACAGTGCTGCTGCAGCTCTGTGAAGGCAGAAGCTGGCATCATAATGCGCTCATATCTGCCTTGTTCAATGCCACGTACACCACACCTCAAAAACATACAGTGACAGAGCAATGGTCACACACCACGCCTCACACACTTGTGTCAGGCAAACAGTGACAGAGGATTGGCCACACACCACACCTCAAAAACACCTGTGCCAGGCTAACAGTGACAGAGGATTGGCCATACACCACACCTCAAAAACACCTGTGCCAGGCTAACAGTGACAGAGGATTGCCCACACACCACACCTCAAAAACACCTGCGCCAGGCAAACAGTGACAGAGGATTGGCCATACACCACACCTCATACAGCTGTGCCAGGAAACAGTGACACAGCACTGGCCACACACCACGCCTCACACACCTGTTTCAGGAAACAGTGACACAGCACTGGCCACACACCACGCCTCACACACCTGTTCCAGGAAACAGTAACACAGCAATGGCCACACACCACGCCTCACACACCTGTTCCAGGAAACAGCGACACAGCACTGGCCACACACCACGCCTCACACCTATGCTAGACAAACAGTGACTGAGCACTTGAGCTATCTGCATGTCCAGGTTCTGTGAAAAAACATCCAACAATAACAAGAACTAACTGTTTTATGCTTTTCTCAACTTTTGTACCCACACAATTTTATTTGAACATTGTACATGACCTTCCTGACTACTGCTGTTTAGTTTCAGGCTGAAACTGGTAAACCTGATTGTCACTGCTAGTAAATATGTCCATGGCCCAAACAAATGTAAAACCTGTCACTTTTTGTTTTATCTTAATATATATAAAGTATGCCAGTCAAGCCAGCAGCTTGAGGGAATCTGACTTTGTAGCCAACATTCTTGCCATAGAAGTTGGAGCAAAAGGGGGTTATAGGCTCATCAGCCTATGATCTCATATAACAGCTCAGGATTCCGGTCAGCAGAGATGAGGACTGGAACCTCAAAAGATGTAAGCATAGACACAGACATCAATTTTCTATTCATAAAGGCCATTGTACATAGAAAACATAGAAAGCCCTTTGAATAAGTACATAACTACGTTAAACACAGACTTCTCATAAAGGCTGTGGCTGAGGAAACCAAGGAACAAAAGTGATTTCCATAAGCCTTAAATTTCCCAACTCAGAACAAGTGTCCAATAGCAATGTGGACAAGACATCAATGTAAAAAGGCAATGCCCTGAGATGCCCACCCATCCAGAACTTGCTAGCTCAAATCTTGGCAGCAACAGAGCAAAACATTCTGGCAGCAGAGGGGCATCTATGAGTCATGACCAGGATGCAGCCCGCCCCATTATAATATAAAGAGTTCAGGGCGGAAATACTTGTCTGAGGGGTTTCTTCTCTGGAGACCATCTGCTGCAAAGCTCTCTCTCCAACAAGGCAGTTTCTTTCTGCTGCGTCTGCACATTATTCTCCCTGATCTCCCTTCCGCTCTTCCTACAACAGTCAAGACACCCTTTTGGGGTTGATGAATCTCGTGTGCAAGATCAAGTTCTACCTCTCGTTTACATCACAGTCCCATCTAAAAGATGAATTCAGCTGTACCCTGAGCTTCCCTGGCCCCCCCCACACACACACACACACACCTTCCAGCCCACTGTCACCCATCTGGCCAAATTCTGCCTCTCCAGTCAGCACAGAGTATTAAACTGTCTATTCATGTGCAGTCCAGCTGATCGGCCAAGCAATCTTATCCTGCAGATGACTGTGAAGAATAACAATGATGCCTCCAGATGAGATCTCCCTTCCTTCCTAAACTTCCTGCCTTTCCCATGACTCAACATCTCCTGTGAACATGAACATCCCCAGAGACCTTCACTGAAATTGTTCCTTCCATGCAAGGCTGTTCTCCTGAGACACTGGGAATTCACAGACTCTGTGGAAACAGGAACGCAGACTTTACAGTATTTTTTTTTTTCTGTCTTTGCTTTTTTTTTTCCTTTATTCAAATAAGTTCATATAGTACAACATAATGGAATATAAAGGAAAAAAAGAACAAAATCCAAACAAATGGTGGATAAAGAGAGGAAACTGACATATCAAACGTAACGATAATGATAATACCATTCTACATTTTGAAGACAAAAGGTTACAACCTCTTTACGTGGTAAAGAGAGAGACAGACTGAGAGAGAGAGAGACAGAGAGAGACACAGAGAGCTAGAGAGAGAGCACAGGAGACAAGATGAGTGCATATGAAATTTTACATATTTGGTTTTTTAAGGTCCTGTATAATGACCAATGGGGCTGTTTTAGGCCATGTAACAGTTCCATGGTGCTATAATTATACTCATATTAGTATAATGTACAGTGTCAACATCATTCGTAATTCATTCTGCGCCTGCTAACATTAGCATATATGGGTGCCATTGGAAAGAAAATCGTTATCTACAATTTTTTTTTTGAACAAAGTATTCTTCAGTTTTATACCTGTACTTAAGCTTACTATGAAATACTTGTAGTCTGGGTGATTTCTGTTCTGTTCTACACACTGACATAAATAGTGCTTCACAAATAATTCAATGATATATAATACATCATCTTTATGTATATCTTTATTAAATCCAACTATGGCTAATGGCTCAGTTATCTGCCAATTAAATGCACACATATATATTTTATTCATCAAATCCACCAGCGTTTCCAAAAAACATTTTATGACTGTACAATACCGAAACATTATGTGTAACACTGTCCTTAACACAGGTACAGAAAGTATAAAAACATCACTGTTCAATATACCCATTTTTTTCAGCACCACATTGGTAATAAGACATCTGTTTATTATTTGTAACTGTAACCATTTCATTTTGATGTCAGAAATTTTACTCAGATACAGAAAACACTTTTCCCAGTCATTGTCAACGTTCTATTTTATATCCCAGTTCGTACAGATTTTCAGGCTTGTATGATTATCTATAAAAATGTCTTGACCTTTTACAAACTGACGTCAACTTTTTGTAACATACGTGCACATTTAAACAGTTATCAGTATTTTCAACTTCGATTTTTGTTGTTTGTATACATCCAATTGTAGCTGCATTAAAGCCTGAAAAAGTGACAACATTAGTGTTTACATTACAGTCTACTTTTTGTTCTGACCAGACTCTAGTTGTTTGTTTTCTTTTTTTCTTTTCTTTTCTTTTCAAATTTTCATGTCTGGGAAATCAGTTCTACCACTTTCTGAATGTCACAAAGAATACAAAAACGCAAAAATCTAGGATAATATTTCAATGTTGAGCTCCTTTGTTTGCCTTCATACTTTGCGTTTTTCTTGGTCTGTGGAATGTCATGACTTTGTCAGCCATGGACATAAGAGAGTTTAAACTGTTTCTGCTCACGCATAACAGTCTTCATCTTCTTGAGCACGCACATCAAGCTAGCTATCACTTGTTCTCCAGCAAATGGCAAGCGGCGTTTGTGGTCCTTCGATCGAGGGAAAAATACAATTTTGGAAATGTTAATTCTGAACAGAACCAATTCACTAGACACTTGAATTTCCTGGAGGAAGTTTATCAATTTGGAAATCTTGAATTCTTCTGGAGAAAAACAATTCATTTGGAAAACTGAATTCCCAGAGTAAAATGATTTTATCTGGGGGACCTCTTTCTTGAGCAATGCAATTCATTTGACTATCTGATTTCCAGAGAAAGCCTGTTCCTTTGGAAATTTGATTTCTGCGGAAAGTCAGTTCAACTGGAAATTGATTCCTGGAAAATGTCAATTCACCTAATCAAACTAATTTCTGTAGTCAATTTCTGGAATCTAATACCTGGAGAAAGTCAATTTATTAGGAAATGTGATTGTCTGGAGAAAACCCATTCATCTGAATTCCTTCTCAAAGTCATTACTATTTTTTACCCCCCCCCCCCCCCCCCCCCCCCCCCCAAAATCACACTACCAGGCCTGACTCCCATGGAAATCACCTGTTGGTGATAAAGACAACCTGACTAGTGCAAGATGTAATTTGATGTCACAGCTCTGCGTCCTTACTGCAAATGATGACACTTATCCTTTGACATCAACGACTGCCAAGTGATATTTGTCAATGGTCTTCAAGTTTATCCACTGCCTAGACCCCTGAGGTGATTTAATGGCTCTTCCTTTTTTTTTCTTTTTTTTTTTTCCTTTTTTTGTTTGTTTTGGATTAGGATGCAGGAAGAAACCACTTCAAAAAGTACACTTTATGGGTTACTCACAAAAAAAAATTTCTAATCCTTTCAATTAGAAAAAAAAAGACAATACTTTCAGAAAAGAAAATTCACAAAATAAACATATCTGAAGATCTACATCTAGTCAGTACACAATATGCTCATACCCTAAAAACCTATATATACTATCAGCTAATGATATACTTAAATATAAACTATGCATACAAAGGCTACGACGTATCATCCAACAAGATAAAGTAAGTCACAACAGCGATGGACAAGTGCACAGATATAGTAGAGCCGTTTCCACGCCCATTAACAGTCTTGTTACACATAGACACAGATCATGCTGGGATACAGATCAGGCTGATGTGGGCTACAAATGCTTAAATAATCTATTGCCATCTCATGATCATTTATTTTTGTAGTCGCAATTCTTCAGGTCAGCAGAAAACATGAAACAATCAAATACTTTTTTTTTTCAAATGAAGAGGAAGAAGAAGAAGAAAGGACACAAGATTGGAAATTGGTCCATTCTTAACAATTGGAAACACAGTATTTGTGTTTTTTTCAGAGTCAAACACTGCATTATTACTTATTACAGAACAAAACAAAAAAGGAAAAAAAAAAAAGCTGTACTGTGAATATTCATCAGGTCTTTATCGATGACTCATTCCATCCACTCACAACACACCATGCTTGTTACTTAAGGAAAATCGTGAAACACACACAGGCTATAACTCACCAACACTGATCTACACATACACATAAACTACACGATGAAGTTTTACACATGTTCCACAGCACTGAAAAATATGTCAGAACCAAACCAACATCTTTTCAACTGCCAGTAGGGTGCATGCTACCAGCGAATCAATTTCTGGCTTTACTGCATCACACAAGGCAGTCAATAAATAAAAGAAGAAAAAAAAATCAAAACGCACACACACACACACACACACAAAATGGACAAAAACACTTGGTGGTGAAAACTTCCACAAAATTCATCTGGGCAGAAAAGCATTAGCTCTAAACTAAAAACTTAACAGAAGCTGCACACAGAATGTGTTGGTAAATCAGACCACAAACTCACCGACACCTACACGCAAAATCCTTCTTTTCTTTTTCCATGTCTCATCTTCTGTGACCTCTCATTGGTAAATACTCCCGTGCTTCTCATTCCGGTTCACATATACACAGCCACACCCCATATCCATTCTACCACAGTCCTGGCATCAGCAATTCATGAGGAGGTATCAACATCAGGTCATCATGAGATCATCCACCAGCACAGGCACTTCCCTGGCGCCAAGTGACCATGACCAAGGCGGTGTTGAGTGGTGCCTACTTCCAACAAGCACCTCCCACCACCTGCTCTACTGACAACAAGCTCTCCGTTGCAGATCCTGACGACCCAGCCTCATCTGGAGGGAAACCTCCCTCCCCCTCCCCCGCCCTCCTCCCATTACATCATGCCACCAACAGCCAGCCCCCAGAAATCTGCCCATGCCCCAGCACTTTTGCTGAAGCACTTGTACGAGGGAGGGGCAGAAAGTGTGGACAGGGGATGGGGAGCGAGGGGGGGGTGGGGGTGGTAGCTCTTCTCTGAAGACTCTGCTGTCAAGCTCTCCCTTGAGCTTCCTCCATCTGGCGCAAACTTGCCACAGCAATGGGCGTGGAGGTGAGGCCAGAAACAACGTCAGCACCAGCAGAGCAGGGCAAAGAAAATACACACAAATGTGCGACACCAACGTACAACACATCCAAACATCCAACCAACAAAAAAAACAGACGTCAAAATCACCTGCAACTGAAGGCCAGCCTAACGGAAAGGCACAACGCAAGGCGACACATGACTCAGGGGGGGTAAAGTCTACAGGAAAACTTAAGGGCAGAGTTTAAAGACGTGTGGTAGCCATCACCTGTACCAGGAGTTCGGAAGGTGAGTTAGAGGGTCAAGGGAGGCAGGTCCAAGTTGTCCAAAAGCTGCTGAAAGCTAGACAAAGACAACACCGCTCATCATTCCTGCTGCCAGGAAGGTGGGGAAAGGGGGGGGGCAAAGGTTTAAAAGATTGGTCAGTATTCATCATCGTCACTGTACCACAAATAATGACCCAGATCTGTGCACATGGAATAATCCATGTGAGGTTCTCTCATTAAAAACAAACAAACAAATGAAAAAGAGCAAAAAAAAAAAAAAAAAAAAAAAAAGCATCACTCTTAATCCTGTGAAAATCCAGAAAATATGGAAGCAGCCATTTCTTCTTGCACTGCAGTCAAAAGACACGCACAATCCCCTTAGTGAGAAAGGTAGAACACTCTACTGAACATGGTCCATAAGTCTCTATCTGTGTGGTACAGTGCATGAGTGCATTTCTGTATACATGCAACAACAAAGTTAAAAGCACAGAGCCAGGTGAAGAAGGGAAGTGAGAAGAGAAACATGACTGGCACAAGCTGGAACAGCCAACAAAGCACTTCAACCATGACTGTGAAATGTCAATGATGACTTCAGTGATGACTGTGAGACTTCAATGATGACTGAGTTTTCAATGACAACTTGGGAGTTACACAAAGATGACTCTTCGATATTTCTCTTTTCAAAATGATCAAGCCCAATGCTCATTTTGACTCAGATGTCCACGATAAACAACAATAACAAATTTGCAAATCAATAATAAAACAAAAGAAAAACAGCAAAAAGAAAAGGACTGATCTGGCCCAGATCTCAACACAACGCGATGAATGGCCTTGAAGTAAAACTGATGAGAGATTAGGAGAGTGACAAATACTGGCAAATCTGACCTCATTCAATGCTTAATAAACATTGCGGCTTTTTATACAAATCTACGAAAACATGAAATGAGAGATGTCAGTTATGACAAGAAAAGTACATTTTTCTGGCAGGACAAAAACACAGAACGTGACGTCATCATGGAATGAAATGACACACAAAAACGTATTCCAGTGCATTTTACCCAAATCGGAAGAACCGAAATTTTTGTCGTGGGTTAACCAATTTGGTAACTAAATTTCGAGTCCACCAAAGCATGCCCCTGGGACCAAAAACAAATCAACTTCACTGAAATTTCTGCTTATCGAATCGATGTTGAGTGAAGTAAATTCGTCTGTGCTTCAAATCTTTAAAGCAGAACATAAACTTACATAACACATCTTGAATGTCAATCGTGATACACCAAAAATCAAAAGCATGACGGAACTTGTTCCAGATGCTTAAAAGTTTGATCAATGCATCTGACAGTAGAATTAAAAAATAGACTGACACCACAACAACAACAGATAAAAGGAACAGTGATACCACGAATGAAATTGAACAAACTTTTTTTCTGCCAACTGGCTCCTACCTAGATTCCAGTTTGCTATGGGCTCACTGGGAAGACTGGATCCACACAGTCAAATTTCACCCAGGTAATGGACAGTGTTGCTTAAATGTCCTGACCAACAGTGCAGGTGTCACTAGATCTCTGGGATCTGGTTGATACTGAGATATATTATGAAAGTAAGCACACAGTAAACACCTGTCATCCAGTCTCAGACCAGAATGGAAATTTATATAGCATCATCTTCATCATTCTCATCTTCTTCTATTAGCATTAGCATCATCTTCATCATTCTCATCTTCTTCTACTAGCATTCTACACACACAAAATTCCAAATTCTGTGACCCTTCATGCCCTGCTCTCATGGCGACTTTAGCTTCAATTGTCTTTCCGCATCTACGGCCTTGGTTTGGTTCTGCTGGGGTCGCTGGAATCAGGAAAATCATGGGCACTGATGTTGGACAGCTGTTGTGATGCCCTCCAGGGGGAAGAAAGCTCACTCATGCCAGCTCCACCACCACGCAATCATTCTCATCAGCACGGATCTTAGTAGGTGGTGTCCTGCATGTGTTGGATCAGAGCAGGCACCACTGAATGCTACCTAAGGGGCTCAGCAGCAGTGCAGTGTCTCCTCTGGTGGGCTGCCTTATGATGTCTTGACACTGATTGCTCCCTGTGGATTGCCAGTGCCCAGTCCATAGCAGGATAGGCCAGACTGTAGCTGTGGAATATGGGTCAGAATGTGATGCAATGCAACAGAAGAAGCACAAAAGATGGGACACACACACAAAAAAAGAAGAAGAAGGGGGGGTAGAAAAACAAAGAAAAAAAGGAACAAACTGCAAATGAGACAAAAAGATGTGTGCATGAGACGTGGTGAGCAACCAATCAGCAACAGGTTAGGTACTATGTAAATCCTACTCATTATAATCATTATGATTATGAGTGGATATCTTGAACTCTCCCGACTACCAGTGTACCTCAGTGCCCTCCCTGGGAATTGATAGCCCTTTGGGACCCCGACACTCCATTATAATTATCGTTTTAATTACCGTTCTCATTATATTACATATCACCATTATCAATATTCTTGTCATTATCACTGTTATTAATATCATCATCATCATCACTATCACTTTCATCACTATATCACTATCATTATTATCAATATCACTATCGTAACTCTTCTTATCATTACTGAAAGGAAACAGAATCAGGAAATGGAAAATACAAAACTTGGGATCTGGGTATTTTGCGATTCTACACCACAGCCAGCTTAGAGTGAGATGGTATCACTCGATTATCTTCAAAGGGAGGAAGTCTTAATTAGGAGATAACTCTGGTCAAGGCAAAAAGCCATAGGTTCCATAAAAACACCAAGTATGTAATGAGTAACGCTGTTTCTGAGAAAGGTCTTTACAGTGCGGGAGTGAGAGGGAGTCTCAATAAGAAAGGTCTTTATAGGGAAGGAGACTTGACAGCCTGCTGCTTGCTTGCTAATGGCAACATACTTTTATTTATTTGCTATCACAATGAAAAATAATAGACCTGACTGTCCTCAAAGAAAGCCACAATCGTGCTTTTTGTTCCACTACCTGTTTTCCAACCACTTTTTTCTCAGTAACCTCAGATCTGGAGCACTTCTGGCCTCAGGCGGCAATGCCCCGAATGGGTTAAAGTTTAACCCACATTTTCTTCATGGTGTGTTTACTGTCTTGACGTTTTCACCAAAGTGTTTAAACTCACATACCCTCACAGACTAGTAAGGATTATTGAAATCTTTTTTTTTGTTTTAATTCTATTAACTATATTCGATTCTATTTTTATTTGGTAAAAATTTTCACGCATATCCATCATTATTTGCATGCAGGTTCACAAACGTTTTTAAGGAAAATCTTTGGAGGGACCGAGTTTCCATTAGGAAGGTCTTTACTGAGGTAAGACCCTGTCTCAAACGCTAAGTAAGAACTCAAATCATGCAGCAATCCACCCCACCACCCTAATAAAAAATAAAGAGACTACTGACAACATGAAAAAAAAAACCACTCTCACACAAGAGAACATCTAGAAATGAATATATAAAACAAATGAGCATGATGGACAATCAGGAGAGCAAAGACCTACCAGCATGCCTGCAGACAAACAAAGCCAATCAACAAACACATACAGTACTACTAGTCACTCCATGCAGTTCTCAAATGTATACTAACAATTTCATTTATCACAGACAAAGACCTTGGATAGAGAGGAAAAGCTGCTACGTTAATCCCCACAGATGAGCGTTCGCAAGACCAAACAAATTCAGGGGCACCAGGTGGGAATGGTGGTCCTTTTCTAAAATGCACCAGGTAAAATTGAAGTTTTTCCAGATTCCACAGAAAAAAATTATGTTCTTTCAAATGATACTGTAAATGAGTGTTTTTATGTTTGTGACTATAGAATTGTGTTCATTTCTTCTGATTCCCTAAATTGGGGGGGGAGGGGGGAGGGGGGCTGGGGAAGGGCTGCAAATAATACAGCACAATTATGTTTCTCCGTATCATCACCAAATCAAATTGTCTTCCCATGTAGGTTTAAGGAAAATCATGTGTGTTTTTTTCCCTTACCTCCTAACTGTCCATTTCAGTCATCATTATGAATATTCATTATCACCTGCATCACTAGAAGCACTGTTGTTAGAATCATCATCTTCAAACGAGTTTTGTTTATTGCGATGAAATTTGTAACTAGAAACAGCCAATCAAACTGTCACTTTGAATCATTTTCAAAAACAAAAAAAACAAAAATATCTACCAAATATAAAAAATTACGTAAACAAAAAAAACAAAAAAAAAAGGAAAAAATTTCCTTAAGACAGAAGCTCTTTCTAACAACAGGAAAAGACAAAGATGAAGACAAATCAATTTTTTTAAGAAGCTACATAAGTCATGCAAGAAAAAAAATAACAACACAAAATTTAAACACAACAAAACAAAACAAAAAAAACAGACAACCATAACTTTCAGACTTCAAGACACTATAGTAGATGGTACCTCCCCCATCATATTTTCTTTTAATATTTCATCCATAAATCCGGTTTGCAGGAGGCTTTAATTTTTGTGTCGAGGAAACAAAATCTTTTGCTGGCTTCACCTGAAATGGAGTGAGTGAATAGAGAACAGAAAAGGAGGTGGGGAAGGGGGGTGCACGGATAGTAGAAGGGGCAAGTTAGAGCCGGCCATATTCAAAGCACCAATTTTTTATTTCCACCTCAACAGAACTTTAGGGTTGCCAGTTCCTTTCTTGTACAGCCACCTTGATTTCAAAAACTGTGTCTTCACACTGCGATTCACAGTGTCGCTGCTGTTACAGTACAAGGATTTAACACTTTTAATACTCAGCCTCACAAACATGGGGAAGAGCTTTGCATCCAGATTTTGAAGTCTTACAACAAGGAACTCATTATTAACATAACATTATGCTGTGTGTACCCTCAGTTAACATCCCGATGAATTCATGTGCTGAGACCTGATGACATAGGCGGCAGGTGGTTTCCAAAGCCTGAGGCTATGCACCAGTCATTGATGTGAGATGGCTTCAGAGACACAGAGAGAGAGAGAGAGAGAGAGAGAGAGAGAGAGACAGATAGATAGATAATTAGATAGAGAGAGAGAGAGAGAGAGAAAGGAGGGCAAACGGAAGAAAAGGATTGTGTGCTACTGTTTTCATCATGCTATTGCTATATTATATGTCCCGTTCTTTTAAAAAAAAGATGGGAAAATGGTATTCAACTTGCGTGCATGTTTGGTTTCTGTCGTTGTGTTTGTTTTTGCATTTGTTTTGCGTTTCTTTACGCATGCATTCACACACAGGATTTTGATTCACATCATTATTATCTATCGTATTCGTTACAAGTGCTTTATACTATACTGCGCTTGTCCTCACTTAGAAACCAGGCTCTAGGGGCTTTACAATCCAACATCTCCTTTACACAACTGGTTGCCTACTTGGGTACAGCCGACAGAAGAGCTGCCTGCTGGCCCTTCATGAACTTGTTTTCCCCGTCATTCTGTCAATATCAGTCATTCAGCTTCCTCTTTTTAGTATTCTGATTTTCCAGGCTTGCTGAATGCTCTCTGTATAAGTGTCATCCATACCAATGGCCAAACTGTCCTTCTCTTCCAAAAAGTCAGTGATGGGATTTTATATGGGTGCAAAAACGTTATGCCTGTATTCCACACACAGAAAACTCATTCTACAGTCTGATCTCTATCCACTCAAAGGGAAAAAACGTCTCACTGCACCAAAATAACCTGTCTGAGATTTTAAACCGCAACCCCAGAATGAACGGGAAAATGAGTCCAGAACTTTGAGGGCTGAGCTCTTCTGCCTTCAAAGCCTCATCCGAAGGATTTGGAAGAGGTGGAGTCTGCACAAATGTTAAATCCAAAGAGATAAGCTCCCCCACCCCGATATCTAAAACAGGGATTCAAAACAGGGTTCCTGGATCAAGAACAATGCTTTTAACTAACAGGCCACCTGCCCTAAACCTCATCTACAAATACTGATTTAGCCATACATATGAGGGTACAAGAATAGAATAAAATGGTAAGATTTTAAGCATGCAAAACAAAACAAAAAAAAGGGATATTGCCTTGTAGTGTGAAAAGTATGGTTGTCAATACATAAAGCAAACTGACAAACAAGTGTAAGCAAAAATATGAAGAAAAAAAAAGAAATCAAACAAAACAACAAAAGGATCACACACACACACACACACACACACACACACACACACACACACACACACACAAACACATGCGCGCGCGCACACACACACACATGCCAAAGATGCTTTTTACACTAAAAAACATGAATATACCTGTTTAAAGAAAATCGCTCAAGTGAACCACACTATCAATATTGTGATTTATTTCATGCCTTGGCTTTTTGGGAGTCAGGGTGTTCGTCACTGCTGAGATCACTTGCTGAAAACTGAATCATATGAAACAGATTATATCGCATGTCCATCAGGGTTCAGAGACTATTGTTGTTCTTGTTTTTTTTTTATTTAAAAAAGCACTATCTTCTCAGTGGCTTTCAAAGGCAATATTTATTTTTCAGACTTTTTCTTATTTCCATTCGGGCAGCCAGCAGATTTTATGAGCAACTACATCAATACTTTTGATGCCCAAAATTAGCTATCACCAACTGAAGTACTAAAACAAACTATCCTCTCTTTTAAAGTGACAGCAAATCTTTTTGAAATTCCACATATTTCACAGTGGTGACAAAATTTATAAATTCCATGAACTGTGTGATGTCCAAGTAATGTATAAATTCTGTGACATTTACCACAAATGTCAGAATACTTTTGAAATTCCATAACTTTTAAGTGATGTCAGATTACCTTTTTTTTTAAATTCCACAAACTTTTACAGTGGTGACTAAATAATTCTACAATCTATGACTTTTACAGAGTTGTCAAAATACGTTTTGAAGCTCCATGATTTTTAAAGTGGTGTAAAAACAATTTTGAATGAAAACATTTTTTTAACAATGGTGTAAAATATATTCTTATATTAAAATTCCATGACTTTTACAGTGGTCTCAAAATAGTTTTGACCTTCAAAAACAACTCAAATTTATAAAACAAACATGGATATTCTTGAAGCATAAATCAAACATAAAACAACAATAAATATTTTCAAATATACATTTAAGAAGCAATGTTAAAACAGACTTGCTTTGGAGAAAAACAAGCAAAACTAACTTGCACGTCCCTCAAACTAAAAATCAAAGCAATGCACAAACCCACAATCAATGTTTTTCAAACAGAAATGAGCAAAGCAAAAATCAAATGAGCAAGAAGAAAAATATGTCCTTAAGCATGAATGAAACACACAAAGAATAACATTTAAAGCACACTCAAAAATGATAAAAACAAATCAGAAATAAAGTTTAAAAAAAAAAAAAAAACAACTAACAGATGAAGTAATGCAAAGATACAGACAAAATGCACACTGAGCGATGTAAAGAAAAAGGTGACTGCTGATATGCAACCGTTAAAACTATTGCTAATGCACTGGAAAAATTATCTTGAACTTCTTTAAGGACCAATGTGTGTAATTATTTGTTTGTTTATCCATACATATATTTTGAAGTCTATGCTTGAAAGAAAAAGGAGCAGGAAGAATCCAGGTATTTCTCAATATCATGAGTAAGGGGACAAATGCTAGTAGCAAGCTTGCAATTAGCATAATTTTACTAAAGGACATGGTGTGTAAAGTCTTTAAAAAATCAAATAAATGTAAATGACTGGTGAAAAATAATGCCCCTGAAGCATCATCAATCTAATAAATATACAACATATATTCACCAGACAAAAAAAAAAAAAGTTAAAAAGAGAAAAAGGAATAAGAAATGCGATGAAGAATGATTACAAAAATTCATGGCCAGCCAGAAATGATCAATATTCCAGTCATCAGTATGGTGAGAAATCAAATGAACAATTTGCTCAACAAAAAAAAAAAAAAAATGGGGGGGGGGGGGGGGGGGGGGGGGGGGGGGGGTGAGGGGGGATGAAAAAAAAAGTTAAAAACACACACAAAAAAGAATTTTAAAACTCGTGAAGTGCAAAGACATTAATGGCAAAGCTGAACAGGGAAAGATGGTATTGATAGCTGTGTCATGTGTGTGCCAATAGAATAGGTAGCACTGAGCACCTGGCAAAAAAATTAAAATCAGATAACAATCCATCACGAGTCAGCAAAGCTAGGTATTCACTGCCCCTGGCAAGTGACGGTGAAGGCTGAGGAGTATAAGATGGATGAAAAGAGAAGATTCATTTAAAAAAAAAAAAAAAAAAAAGTTATCAGAAATTCCTTCAGGTGAAAATGACATTACTGAACCAAGAACTTTGAGAAGAGATAGAGCCTGTCCTGTGCTTTTGATTTCTAAAAAAAAAAAAAAAAAAAAAATTTTTTTTCAAAAAGAAAGAAAGGAAATGGAAAGAAAGACAAAAAGAATAGGAGTGAAAAAGAAAAAGAAAGAAAGAAAAGACAGACATGCATAACATCACATCCCAATATGAAACATCACAATACAACAGGTCACTATGTCATCGTATCACACTATCAAACACAGTGCTGGCAATACATCCAAACATGTCACAATCAAACACGTCACAATACAAATTCACAGAACAAAACTTCAAACACACCACAAATACAATACACAAAACTAAGGACCTGACAGTTGCTGCTGCTGATTTAGAATGTAAACGGAACAGTTCCAGATGATGATGATGACGATGATGATGATGATGATGATGATGATGATGACAAAACCTTCACCGCCCCGTAATAAACGCTCAGTACCCCACACATTACCCATCCCCATCCACCCTGCCCTTCACACCCCCCCTTCCCCCCCCCCCCCCCCCCCCCCCTCCTCCTCCTACCTAATAAGACTACATCTACACACGAAAAAATCAACAAGGCAGCGATGCTGATGACCAAAAAAAAAACCACTTTGCTAAAAAGGGAAAGAAATGCTTGATTAATAATCTATCAATAACTGTCAAAAGAAAACAGGTCAACTCACAATTTGCGATTCCAGACTCCTTGGGACCGAAGACCTTTTCCTCGGGTTCTCTGTTGATGGGTCCATATACAGTCAGTTCTTCCCCGGAGTAGTTCAAGTTCCTGGACCACAAAGAGAACTGACATCACCTGATCAGCACAGAGTTGGCTCCCTTTCCACTGGGCTTATACTCGAGGAGCACAAACTGACTCTACCTGATAGGGAATACAATGCTTGCTTTTTCTTTTTAATTGGGGAAGTCAAACAAAATGCTTGCTGTCAGGGAGAGTGCCGTTTGCTCTGAATATGGGTGGTCAAACAAAAATGTTGATGATTACTACCAGGGTAATTTGTTTGCCTGAAATGGTAGTTTACAAAAAAAAAAAAGTTCATGATCCCATAACGTATCGGCTGCAGGGGCAGTGAACTGGCAGAGGTTCATCATGTTTAGGGCATGGAATGACAGATGGCGAGCCCATCCCTCTCCTTCTGAGGCCTTCAACCTTCCCTGAACTGAATCAGGTACATGTTTAACTGCTGGGTTGATAAAAGAGAGCTTTCAAGCCGAAAAAAAAAAAAAAAATTTCCAGTTCCATATGTAGTCAGCTTTACAGGCAAACGCTCTAACCCTCTGACAACAAGCCCCTCTGGAGGGTCACCGTCAAAGACACACACAGCCCAACTCTCAGGGGGAATGTTCTTTGTTAGCTTTAATCTGGTGGTAGCCAAACACAAATACTGTCTATCAGGGGAGTACATTGCGTGCTTTTCATGGTACTTGACTACAACCAAAAAAAAAAGCTATCAAGGGAGATTACTGTTTTAATCCAGTGGAAGCTCTATCAGGGGAGATAACTGATTGCCTCAAATGGTGGTAGTCAAACAAAAATTGGCTGACAACAAAGGGAGCGTTCTGTTGGTTTACAATAGCAGCAATCAAACACAAATGCTGCCCAGGTGTCAGGGGAACACCCTCCTTGCTTTTCAGCTGGTCGGTTGTTGAATATGCTGGCATCAACTCCCTTAGGAACTTAAAAAAAAAAAATCAAATAAAAAAAGACCAAACATCATGCCGACACTGTCAGCAGATAATTACT
>JADBJO010010412.1:45824-73080 GCA_016801955.1 Conus betulinus | reverse complement strand
GCCTTTAAAAGGGGGGACTATGTAGTGATTTGGTAAGAAGGTGACAAGAAGGTGGGTGTTTACATGGGAGGCTGACTGTCCTTGCCTTGCGTGTTCATTAACAATATCAGTGCTGCACACAGGACAGCCCCAGCTCTGCAGGCATTAGGGGTGAAGGGAAACTGATTTCAAGCACCTGCTAATGAGGGGTTTGTGTGTTGTTAGTGGGTGAACAACAGCACGATACTAAAGGGAGAGACAGAGACAGAGAGAGAGAAAGAGGAGAGAGAGAGAGAGAGAGAGGGAGAAGGAGGGAAGGGAAAGCAATGGTGTATGAGAACACGCATGTGTGTTTGTGTGCCTGCATGTATGTGTGTGCGCACCCGGCGTGTGTGTGCGTGCGTGCGTGCATGTATGTGTGCATGCGTATATTGAGTAACTTTTACTGAAAGTGTGAATATGCGTTTATCATAAATGCCAAAGTACATTAGTTATTATGTATGCGCACTTGCACCTCTGCAGTGTGTGTGTGTGTTTACATGCGTGCGTGTGTGCATGTGTGTGTGTGTGTGTGTGTGTGTGTGTGTGGTGTGTGTGTGTGTGTGTGGTGTTTCACTGTTCACATAAAGAGTAAAAAGAAAAGCGTAGAGGAGGCACACCTCCTTTGCAGTGTGCTTGAAGCCACGCGGGGTAGAAAAGCAACGACAAAAGAGCTGCAGACATCTTTAATATGCATGTGAACAACAGGCAAGCAGTGGAACATGTGTCGACAAATCGTGAAAAGTCCACAGCCCTCAAGGAGCGTGTAGCCCGCACGCATGCCCCTCAGTGTATGTACATAAAAGACAGAGAAAGTTTCAGGACCCCTGGCTTTGTTCACTTTTTTGTTGTTGTTTTTTTTCCCTGTTTTCTAATCTCCACACTCTTCCATTGAAATGATACAAACAGCATCCATGACTGATTTTCACAGTCCAACAACCTGAAGAACACCTCTCACATAAGCTGAAGACCGGACGTTTTTTCTGACCATGACATGCCTTTCTTTTATTTTGAATCTCTCCCTTTCCATGCCTTCTCAAAGGCATCATTCACATGCTGCTTATTTCATATCAGCCATACACAGCCACACTCATGTTGCCACATGCACTCTTTCTTTCCCTTGCCTTCTACAGACAGTGAAGGAGCAAAGGTGAGAACTCATCAAGATACTACCGACACACAGCCTTCAATCACACTGTTGACTAACTTGCATGCAACATGCCCGCACAACAAAAAGTCACCACCTTGTTCATTCATGAGCAGAGTCTGCTGTAACAGCAGCAACACCACAGCTCTTAACAATGACAGGAAAGCACCAGTGAGAAGAATCTAAACTTGTGCAAGTTTTAAACTATACCAGCAAGATAAAAACAAAGAATCAAAGACTAGCAACAAACCAACAGATGGAGAAAGAAAACAGCGAGGACAAAAACCAGAGTTGTTTCAAATCCTGCCCGAAAATGAGTCAGAAAGGTTCAGAAGCCATTCCACTCCCACTTCAATCTATGCTGAGTGCAAGAACAAAAAGAAATGTCTATGTACAAAAGGTCTGGGACACAAAGCTGTCATTTGGCAGAGATATTCGGTCTAACACCTTCAGCCCATGTTACTATAGCAACAGCTGAACGAAGATGGCTCTGTCGTTACAGGAGTTCCACAGAATCAAAGTGGTTTCAGAGCTGGAACCTCATAAGAGGCGAGCTGAGTACAAGCTGCTTCAATTTTTCCCTAAAGTTTTACGATCTTCTTTTTATTACTTGGAAAAAAATTGCCCTATCTTATTTTGATGTACTATCTTGCTTTTAAGATCCTGAGTACGCCTGTTGTAATCACACATGAATGTCAGGCAAAGACGACGACAACAACAACAAAAACAAAAACCTCACATTTCCAATATTTAAATGATTTAAAATGTTTCTGAGTGTGGATTTGTTTTAGAGTGGAGAGGGGGAGGGGATATTGTTTTTTTCTTGGGTTTTTTTTCTCTTTTTTATGTTTTAACATTACTTTTCAGAGGTATTTGCCTATCTTTTTTACTCCCGTTTTTGCTTATGATCACAAGGCCATTGCCGACAGTCCATGGGAGCGGTCAGTGTTAGGTCAACATGAGGCAACCAGCCAGAGGAGACAGTGCATGCTGCTGCCTCATGTCAAAGGTTTTTGGTGGCACCTGTTCTCCTCCAAGATGCTTCTGCCTCATGTCAAAGGTTTTTGGTGGCACCTATTCTCCTTCAGGATGCTGCTGCATCATGTCAAAGGTTTTTGTGTGGCACCTATTCTCCTCCAGGATGCTGCTGCTGCCTCATGTCAAAGGTTTCTGGTGGCACCTATTCTCCTCCAGGATGCTGCTGCCTCACGTCAAAGGTTTTTGGTTTAACCTACTCTCATTCAGGATGGGAGAAAACTCTAGCCCTCCTGCTGATGAGTACAATTCTTTAACTCCTAGAGTCAGAGTCAGTGAGCATCCTTGGTTACCCCAGATAAGAATTTCGAAAATGCAGGGCGTTGAAGGGGAAGCAAAATCTCCACGCACACAATGCATGCAACACTGCACGCCAAGCAAGGTATGGCATACAAACACATGCATGCAAAGTTTTGAGGAGAATAAAAAAAAAAAAAAAAAAGGCAGAAACAAAATTAATCACTAGCAAAAATGACGCAGAATTCAGAATCGTGCATTTGGGATTGTATCCTCTGTTGTACATTAGGACATGACGTTTACACTGCAAACGATAAAGACTCTAGTACTTGGCATGGATTGTGAACCAGGTGGTGATGATCTGTGCCGATGACCTTCCCCAGATACTTATCTTTTCACCCATGCCCAATGGTTTGATTTGTACGTCTGCCAGCAAAAAACTACACAGAAAGTACAGAACTGATGTCCACAAAGCTTGGCGGTGGAAAGATGGAACGTGAACCAAGCATGAGGACAGTAAGCTTTGGTGTGGACTGGTCGCCTGATTCAGATCATGCAGCCCATCCAAGAAATAGCAGGAACAGGTAGGGAAATGTTGGGCAATGGTTGAAAACAAACTGGGAAAACAGGAAAAGATAGGACCAAGGACAGGAAAAGTTTGGAAATAAGAAATGGAGTGAAAATGATATTATTTAGAAGGAATGAGTGTGAAAAGGTGGGTAAGTATGAAACAGTAGGAAAAGAAAGAGTGTGAAAAGGTGGGTAATATGGAACAGGAGCAAAAGAAAAGAGTGTAAAAAAAAGTGTGTAAGCACAAAACAGTAGGAAAGGAAAGTGTGAAAAGGTGGATAAGCATGAAACAGTAGGAAAAAAGAAAGACTGTGAAAAGGTGGGTAAGTTTGAAAAAGTAGGAAAAGGAAAGAGTGTGGAAAAGGTGGGTAAATATGGAACAGTAGGAAGAGGAAAGTGTGGAAAAGTGGGTAAATATGAAACAGTAGGAAAAGGAAAGAGTGTGAAAAGGTGGGTAAGCACAAAACAGTAGGAAAAGGAAAGAGTGTGAAAAGGTGGGCAAGCATGAAACAATAGGAAAAGGAAAGAGTGTGAAAAGGTGGGTAAATATGAAACAGTAGGAAAAGGAAAGAGTGTGAAAAGGTGGGTAAATATGAAACAGTAGGAAAAGGAAAGAGTGTGAAAAGGTGGGTAAATATGAAACAGTAGGAAAAGGAAAGAGTGTGAAAAGGTGGGTAAATATGAAACAGTAGGAAAAGGAAAGAGTGTGGAAAAGGTGGGTAAATATGAAACAGTAGGAAAAGGAAAGAGTGTGTGGAAAGGTGGGTAAATATGAACCAGTAGGAAAAGAGGGCAAAGGAGGAAACCATAGGGGAAGGAAAGGAACAGTATGGGTAGGTCGAGAAAAATTGAAAAGAGTCAGGAAAGGTGGCGAAAGAAAGGAAACAGTGGGATAGGTTGGGAAAAGGAGGGGGAAAAAAAGATTTTTTTTTTTTTTAAAAGTGGGGGAAAATCGGGGGGAACAGTAAGGAACAGTGGGGGGAGTAGGAAACAGTAACGGACAGTAGGGGAAAGTAGGGAACAGTAAGGAATAGTGGGGGGGGGGGGGGGGGGGGGGGGGGGGGGAGTAGGGAACAATAAGGGACAGTGGGGGGAAAGTAGGGAAACAGTAAGGAACAGTGGGGGAAATTAGGAAACAGTAAGGGACAGTGGGGGAAATTAGGAAACAGTAAGGGACAGTGGGGGAAATAGGGAACAGTAAGGGACATTGATGATATAGTGGGGGGAAAGTAGGGAACAGTAAGGGGCAGTGAGGGGGAAAATAGGAAACAGTAAGGAATAGTAGGGAGAAAGTAGGGAACAGTAAGAGACAGTGAGGGGACAGTGGGGGGGGGGAAAAGTAGGGAACAGTAAGGGACAGTGAGGGGAATAGTGGGGGGAAAGTAGGGAACAGTAAGAGACAGTGAGGGGAAATAGTGGGGGATAAGTAGGGAACAGTAAGAGACAGTGAGGGGAATAGTGGGGGAAAAGTAGGGAACAGTAAGGGACAGTGAGGGGAATAGTGGGGGAAAAGTAGGGAACAGTAATAGACAGTGAGGGGAATAGTGGGGGGGAAAGTAGGGAACAGTAAGAGACAGTGAGGGGAATAGTGGGGGGAAAAGTAGGGAACAGTAAGAGACAGTGAGGGGAATAGTGGGGGAAAAGTAGGGAACAGTAAGGGACAGTGAGGGGAATAGTGGGGGGAAAGTAGGGAACAGTAAGGGGACAGTGAGGGGAAAGTAGGGAACAGTAAAGAATAGTCAGTGGAAATAGGGAACAGTAAGGAATAGTCAGTGGAAAGTAGGGAACAGTAAGGGACAGTGAGGGGAAAGTAGGGAACAGTAAGAGACAGTGAGGGGAATAGTGGGGGGAAAGTAGGGAACAGTAAGAGACAGTGAGGGGAATAGTGGGGGGAAAAGTAGGGAACAGTAAGAGACAGTGAGGGGAATAGTGGGGGAAAAGTAGGGAAACAGTAAGGGACAGTGAGGGGAATAGTGGGGGGAAAGTAGGGAACAGTAAGGGACAGTGAGGGGAAAGTAGGGAACAGTAAAGAATAGTCAGTGGAAAGTAGGGAACAGTAAGGAATAGGAAAGTCAGTGGAAAGTAGGGAACAGTAAGGGGGACAGTGAGGGGAAAGTAGGGAACAGTAAGGGACAGTGAGGGGAAAGTAGGGAACAGTAAGGGACAGTGAGAGGAAAGTAGGGAACAGTAAGGGACAGTGAGGGAAGGTAGGGAACAGTAAGGGACAGTGAGGGGAAAGTAGGGAACAGTAAGGGACAGTGAGGGGAAAGTAGGGAACAGTAAGGGACAGTGAGGGGAAAGTAGGGAACAGTAAGGGACAGTGAGAGGAAAGTAGGGAAAGTAAGGGACAGTGAGGGGAAAGTAGGGAAACAGTAAGCGACAGTGAGGGAAAAGTAGGGAAACAGTAAGGGACAGTGAGGGGAAAAAGTAGGGAACAGTAAGGGACAGTGAGGGGAAAAATAGGGAACAGTAAGGGACAGTGAGGGAAAAAAGTAGGGAACAGTAAGGGACAGTGAGGGGAAAGTAGGGGACAGTAAGGGACAGTGAGGGGAAAGTAGGGAACAGTAAGGGACAGTGAGGGGAAAGTAGGAAACAGTAAGGGACAGTGAGGGGAAAGTAGGAAACAGTAAGGGACAGTGAGGGGAAAGTAGGGAAACAGTGAGGGTGAGTGGGGGGAAAGTAGGGAACAGTAAGGGACAGTGAAGGGAAAGTAGGGAAAAGTAAGAGACAGTGAGGGGAAAGTACGGAACAGTAAAGGACAGTGAGGGGAAAGTAGGGAAACAGTAAAGGACAGTGAGGGGAAAGTACAGGATAGTAAGGGAGGGAAAAAAGAAGGGAACAGTAAGGGACAGGAGGGGAAAGAAGAAAAAACAGTAAAGGACAGTGATTGGAAAGTAGGGAACAGTAAGGGACAGTGAGGGGGGAAAAGTACAAAATAAGGGACAGTGGGGGGGGAAAGTAGGGAACAGTAAGGAACAGTGAGGGGAAAGTAGGGAACAGTAAGGCACAGTAAGGGGAAAGTAGGGAACAGTAAGGGACAGTGTGGGGAAAGTACAGGATAGTAAGGACAGTGAGAGGGAAAGTAGGGAACAGTGAGGGGCAGTGAGGGGAAAGTAGGGAACAGTAGGAGACAGTCAGGGGAAAGTAGGGAACAGTAAGGGACAGTGAGGGGAAAGTAGGAAACAGTAAGGGACAGTGAGGGGAAAGTAGGAAACAGTAAGGGGGACAGTGACGGGAAAGTAGGGAACAGTAAGGGACAGTGAGGGGAAAGCAGGGAACAGTAAGGGACATTGAGGGGAAAAAATAGGGAACAGTAAGGGACAGTGAGGGGAAGTAGAAGACAGTAAGGGACAGTGAGGGGAAAGTAGGGAACAATAAGGGACAGTGAGGGGAATGTATGGAACAGTAAGGGACTGTGAGGGGAAAGTAGGGAACAGTAAGAGACAGTGAGGGGAAAAGTAGGGAACAGTAAGGGACAGTGAGGGGAAGTAGAAAACAGTAAGGGACAGTGAGGGGAAAGTAGGGAAACAGTAAGGGACAGTGAGGGGAAAAAAAAAACAGGGAAACAGTAAGGGACAGTGAGGGGAAGTAGAAAACAGTAAGGGACAGTGAGGGGAAAGTAGGGAACAGTAAGGGACAGTGAGGGGAAAACAGGGAACAGTAAGGGACAGTGCGGGGAAAAGTAGGGAACAGTAAGGGACAGTGAGGGGAAAGTAGGGAACAGTAAGGGACAGTGAGGGGAAAGTAGAGAAACAGGAAAGGGACAGTGAGGGGAAAGTAGGGAACAGTAAGGGACAGAGAGGGGAAAATAGGGAACAGTAAGGGACAGTGGGGAAAGTAGGGCACAGTAAGGGACAGTGAGGGGAAAGTAGGGAACAGTAAGGGACAGTGTGAGGGGAAAGTAGAGAACAGTAAGGGACAGTGAGGGGAAAAGTAGGGAACAGTAAGGGACAGTGAGGGGAAAAATAGGGAACAGTAAGGGACAGTGAGGGGGAAAAGTAGGGCACAGTAAGGAACAGTGAGGGGGGGAAATAGGGAACAGTAAGGGACAGTGAGGGGAAAGTAGGAGACAGTGAGGGGGAAAAAGTAGGGAACAGTAAGGGACAGTGAGGGGAAAGTAGGGAAACAGTAAGGGACAGTGAGGGGAAAGTAGGGAACAGTAAGGGACAGTGAGGGGAAGTAGGGAACAGTAAGGGACAGTGAGGGGGAAAGTAGGGAACAGTAAAGGACAGTGAGGGAAAAGGTAGGGGACAGTGAGGGGAGTAGGGAACAGTGAGGGGAAGTGAGGGGGAAAGTAGGGAACAGTGAGGGGAAGTAGTAGGGAACAGTAAGGGACAGTGAAGGGAAAGTAGGGGACAGTAAGGGACAGTGAAGGGAAGTAGGGAACAGTAAGAGACAGTGAGGGGAAAGTAGGGAACAGTAAAGGAGAGTGAGGGAAAAGTACAGGATACTAAGGGAGGGAAAAAGAAGGGAACAGTAAGGGACAGAGAGGGGAAAGAAGAAAAAACAGTAAAGGACAGTGATTGGAAAGTAGGGAGCAGTAAAGGGACAGTGAGGGGAAAGTAGGGAGCAGTAAGGGACAGTGAGGCGAAAGTAGGGAACAGTAAGGAATAGTCAGTGGAAAGTAGGGAACAGTAAGGGACAGTGAGGGGAAATTAGGGAACAGTAAGGGACAGTGACGGGAAAAGTAGGGAACAGTAAGGGACTGTGAGGGGAAAGTAGGGAACAGTAAGGGACAGTGAGGGAAAATTAGAAACAGTAAGGGACAGTGAGGGGAAATTAGGGAACAGTAAGGGACAGTGAGGGAGGGGAAAAAAGTAGGGCACAGTAAGGGACAGTGAGGGGGAAATAGGGAACAGTAAGGGACAGTGAGGGGAAAGGGGGGAAAAGTAGGGAACAGTAAGGGGACAGTGAGGGGAAAGTAGGGAACAGTAAGGGACAGTGAGGGGAAAGTAGGGAACAGTAAGGGACAGTGAGGGAAAGGTAGGGCACAGTAAGGGACAGTGAAGGGAAAGTAGGGGGACAGTAAGGGACAGTGAAGGGAAAGTAGGGAACAGTAAGAGACAGTGAGGGGAAAGTAGGGAAAGTAGGGAACAGTAAGGGAGGGAAAAGTACAGGATACTAAGGGAGGGAAAAGAAGGGGGAACAGTAAGGGACAGAGAGGGGAAAGAAGAAAACAGTAAAGGGACAGTGATTGACAGTGAAAAGTAGGGAACAGTAAGGGACAGTGAGGGGAAAGTAGGGAGCAGTAAGGGACAGTGAGGCGAAAGTTAGGGAACAGTAAGGAATAGTCAGTGGAAAAGTAGGAAACAGTAAGGGACAGTGAGGGGAAAAAAGTAGGGAACAGTAAGGGACAGTGAGGGAAAAGTAGGGCACAGTAAGGGACAGTGAGGGGAAATTAGGGAACAGTAGGGACAGGGACAGTGAGGGAAAATAGGGAACAGTAAGGAACAGTGAGGGGAAATTAGGGAACAGTAAGGGACAGTGAGGGGAAGGTAGGGAACAGTAAGGGGACAGTGAGGGGAAATTAGGGAACAGTAAGGGACAGTGACGGGAAGGTAGGGAACAGTAAGGGACTGTGAGGGGAAAGTAGGGAACAGTAAGGGGACAGTGATGGAAAATTAGAAAACAGTAAGGGACAGTGAGGGGAAATTAGGGAACAGTAAGGGACAGTGAGGGAAAAGTAGGGCACAGTAAGGGACAGTGAGGGGGAAATAGGGAACAGTAAGGGACAGTGAGGGGAAAGTAGGGAACAGTAAGGGACAGTGAGGGGAAAGTAGGGAACAGTGAGGGGAAAAAGTAGGGAACAGTAAGGGACAGTGAGGGAAAGGTAGGGCACAGTAAGGGACAGTGAGGGGGAAATAGGGAACAGTAAGGGGCAGTGAGGGGAAAGTAGGGAACAGTAAGGGACAGTGAGGGGAAAGTAAGTAGGGAACAGTAAGGGACAGTGAGGGAAAAGTAGGGAACAATAAGGGACAGTGAGGGGGAAATAGGGAACAGTAAGGGGCAGTGAGTGAGGGGAAAGTAGGGAACAGTAAGGGACAGTGAGGGGAAATTAGGGAACAGTAAGGGACAGTGAGGGGAAAGTAGGGAACAGTAAGGGACACAGTGAGGGGAAAAAAATTAGGGAACAGTAAGGGACAGTGCAGGGAAAAGGGGAACAGTAAGGGACAGTGAGGGGTAATTAGGGAACAGTAAAGGACAGTGAGGGAAAAGTAGGGCACAGTAAGGGACAGTGAGTGGAAAGTAGGAAACAGTAAGGGACAGTGACGGGGGAAAGTAGGAAACTGAAAGGGGACAATGAGGGGAAAGTAGGAAACAGTAAGGGACAGTGAGGGAAAAGTAAGGGACAGTGAGGGGGAAAGTAGGAACAGTAAGGGACAGTGAGGGGAAAGTAGGAACAGTAAGGACAGTGAGGGGAAAGTAGGAACAGTAAGGGACAGTGAGGGGAAAGTAGGAAACAGGAGGGGACAGTGAGGGGAAAGTAGGAACAGTAAGGGACAGTGAGGGGAAAGTAGGAAACAGTAAGGGACAGTGAGGGGAAAGAAGGGAACAGTAAGGGACAGTTGGGGGGGGGGGGGGGGGGGGGGTCAGAGAACAGTAAGGGATAGTGAGGGGAAATCAGGAAAATGTAGAAAAAAAAAAAAAACAGGAACAGTAGAAAAGCAGCAATGACGATGAGGAAAAGGAAAAGCAGGAAAAACAGTACAGAAAAGTGGAGAAAAGTTGAGAATAAGAAAAGGTGGGTAAATATGGGATCAATAAAAAAAAAAAAAAAAGTAGAAAAGGAGGAAACAATAAGGGCAGGGGGAGCAAAGACAGAGCTACAGGGAAAGGTGGGGAAAAGTAGAACAGTAAGAAGAGGTCGGGAAAAAAAAAAAGTGAAAAAGTAGGAAAAGTATGGAAAAGTCAGAAACAGTGAGGAAAGGAAGGGAAAGGTAAGGAAAGAGAAGGATAGACAAGAAAAAAAAAAAAAAAACAGTGGGGAAAAGCTGGAGGGAATGTGAAACAGAAAATAAAGATAGGAGAAAAGTATAAAAAAACACAGACAGATGGGGAAAAGTCGGTTACAGGAAAGAAAGATGATTAAAAGCAGGAAACAGAAGGAAAAGGTGGGGGAAAAGCAGGAAACAGCAAGGAAAGTGGGATAAAGACAGGCAACTGTATGGAAAGTGGGCGGAAAGTAGGAAACAGTAAGGAAGGTAGTGAAAAGTATGAAACAGGGGTGAAAAGTTGGGGAAAGTAGGAAAAGAAGAATGAAAAGGTGGAGAAAGAAGTACACATGAAATGTGGGGGAAAGTCACAAACCAAAAAGGCCGGGAAAAAGTAGAAAAACGGTGGGGAAACATGGGGAAGCTGGGAAGACGGTGAAAAGCAGGAAACATTAGGGGAGTTGTGGAAAACAGGAAACCAGGGGAAAGTGAAAATCAGGAAACGGCGAGAAAAAAGATGGGAGGAACATAAGAAAAAGTAGGTGAAGATAGGGGGTGGGGGGAGGGGGGGGGGGGGGGAGGGACATGGGAGAGATGGAGGAAAGGAGGAAGCAGTAAGAAAAGGTGAAGAAAAGTATAGGAAACAGCAAGGATAGGTGGAGGAAAGTAAAGGAAACAGTAAGGAAAGGTGGAGGAAAGTATAGGAAACAGTAAGGAAAGGTGGAGGAATGTATAGGAAACAGTAAGGAAAGGTGGAGGAAAGTACAGGAAGCAGTAAGGAAAGGTGGAGGAGGAAAGTATAGGAAACAGTAAGGAGAGGTAGGGAAATGTAGAAATCCTAAGTAAAGTAAAGTAAGAAACAGTAAGGTAAGGAGGGGAACAATAGGGAACAGTAAAGGCAGGTGAGGAAAAGAAGAAACAGTAAGAAAGAAGGTGAGGAAAGAATCAGTCAGGAAAGATGCGGAAAATTTTACATGAACCAGTAGAGAAAGGTGGTGAAGAGTAGGAAACTGTAGAGCAAGTTTGTGAATGGGGAAAAAAGTAGCAGAGAATTGTGGGGAAAAAAAACAGGAAAACTGTGTAGAGCAAGTTCATGAATGGAAAGAAACAGTAGAGCAAGGTGGTGAAAAGTAGGAAACTGTAGAGCAAGTTCATGAATGGAAAGAAAGCAGTAGACAGTTGTGGTGAAAAGTAGGAAACTGTAGAGCAAGTTCATTAATGGAAAGAAGCAGTAGACAGTTGTGGTGAAAAGTAGGAAACTGTAGAGCAAGTTCATGAATGGAAAGAAGCAGTAGAGAGAAAGGTGGTGAAAAGTAGGAAACTGTAGAGCAAGTTCATGAATGGAAAGAAGCAGTAGAGAAAGGTGGTGAAAAAGTAGGAAACTGTAGAGCAAGTTCATGAATGGAAAGAAGCAGTAGAGAAAGGTGGTGAAAAGTAGGAAACTGTAGAGCAAGTTCATGAATGGAAAGAAGCAGTAGACAGTTGTGGTGAAAAGTAGGAAACCGTAGAGCAAGTTCATGAATGGAAAGAAGCAGTAGAGAAAGGTGGTGTGAAAAGTAGGAAACTGTAGAGCAAGTTCATGAATGGAAAGAAAGAAGCAGTAGAGAGTTGTGGTGAAAAGTAGGAAACTGTAGAGCAAGTTTCATGGATGGAAAGAAGCAGTAGACAGTTGTGGTGAAAAGTAGGAAACTGTAGAGCAAGTTCATGAATGGAAAGAAGCAGTAGAGAGTTGTGGTGAAAAGTAGGAAACTGTAGAGAAAGTTCTTGAATGGGAAAAAGCAGCAGAGAATTGTGGGGAAAAGCAGTAAACTGTAGAGCAAGTTCGTGAATGGAAAGAAGCAGTAGAGAATTGTGGTGAAAAGTAGGAAACAGTATGAAAAGATGAAGTAAATAGAAAACAGTGGGGGAAAGAGAGGAGAAGGTAGGAAATAGGATAAATAGGTGAAAGGTTAACACACACATGCACACCCACACACATGCATGCACCTCTGATTGCACACGCACGCACACACGCACGCACACACACACACACACACACACACACACACACACAGATGGGAAAAGTGGTTAGAAAGTTAGAAATAATCACAGGAATTGTCAGGGGAAGGTTGGGGGGGTGAGGGAGGTGGGGGGGGGGGGGGGGGGGGGGGCGCAGGGATATGGCAGACAAAGGTAGGTATTTGGGGGAAAAAAAAGTAGGAGACCAACAGGAAAGGATGGCAAAACAGAAAAAAAAAAAAGGGGAAGAAAAAGTAAGAAAGATGGGGGGGGGGGGGGGGGGGGGAAGAAAAGATATAAGTAAAAGGTTGAAAAACTTAATGGTGGAGGGAAAAGGAGGGGGTGGGGAATAGGAAAAGGTTAGAAAAGGAAAGAAAAGGCAGAGAGAAATGCCAGAAATGGTGGACAAAAGTTGCACAAAAGGTTGGAAGCCGTAGGAAAGGTAGACAAAAACAAAATGTAGTGCTGGTGGAACACATGCAACACACATCCGAGTCAACTGTTTAGGAATGGAAATTAAAATGGCAATACAGTGATTTAGCTGGCTCTCCAAATCATCAGACAAAGTCACAGTGTCGGTAAGCGCAGTTTGCTATGAAGTGGTGCATCGTCCTGGCAGAAAGTGTGTAGAGGTAGGTAAAATTTAAGAGACAAAAAGTAGGAGAAAAGCTTAAAGAAAAAGAAATAGGAAAATGGGCAGGAAAAAAGCTGAAAACACACACACACACACAAAAGGAAAAAAAAAAAAAAAAAAAAAAAAAAGCAGAAAAACCAATGAAGTTAGGAAGACAGATTTAAAAAGAAAAAAAAAAAAAAAGAAAGGTAAGGAAAAGAAGAAAAAGGGCAGACCAAGGCTAAAAAACAGGTAAACAGTAGTTGGGAAAAAGTTGGTAACAGTAAGAAAAGGTAGACAAAACAAAAGGTAGCAGAGGCAGAATGAACACCGCTCTGACTGTCCAATGTGCTGTGAACAGACCGTGACATCAGCAGTAAACGTGTACACAAGTCTGGCTCACAAGAAGATGAGACAGGAGGTGATGACCACTGAGGTCAGCAAAGAAGCAGTGCATTGCCCAGCCCTGAGTCCACTTCAGAAATAACTGCCGTGCCAGCAAGCACAAGCGGCTTGCCCTGACTTTGCCTGGCCACAATCAATACTTTGAGGATGGGACTGTGTAATCACTTGCCACCTGACCGCTTATCAGTCCATTTTGTAAGCTGGGCCACCCCGTGCACGTGGTGGGCGCTGCCGCTCTAGCCTGGTTCCATTCTCACAGCTCAAGCATGCTTTGTCTCTTCTGCTAATTGGCCGGCCTTTGTTTCTTCCGGTGTGTGGGATTTACTGAGTGTGTCTCCTCTCCACCCTAAGGTCGCTTGCTTTCATGCTTGGCAAAATTTCACATCATCAGATTTTTGGAAAAAAAAAAAAAAAAAAAAAAAAAGAAATTCTTAGTTAAATTAGTAGGAAAAATAAATCCAACTAAGAACGCAATATTTTCTTGGAAGGAATTAAGAAACAAGGAATATCTTATTACTGATCTGAGCCCCTTCCTTGAGACCAATACCTGAATAACTTTTTAGAAAAAAAAATAAATAAAAATAAACAAGCAAAGAAACCAACAACCAAAACATCCAAATTTGAAAAGAAAAAAAAAAAAAAAGCTCCTGTAAAAGTTACGAACAGAAGACATTAACAGGAAATGACATCTTGTCAAGCCTGTTCTCTGATTTTACAGATACTGGTACTGTCCATTTACGCCAGGATTGTTCTTGTCATTGTGAAAAATGCATTGAATGTTTGGAGGGAAGATTGGCATTGGATGGGTGGGGGAGGAGAGGAGGGTGGGAGCTGCTGCTTACATATCAATTATAACATTCACCGATAAGGTTCCATTTTTTTCTTTTTTTTTTGCCCCTGTTGAATTGCTTGTTCCTTTGTCTGCCAGCACAAAAACAAAACAACAACAACAAACAAAAAACCCAACTAACTCCTGTGTGCCTTCAAGTGCAGAAGTATTATTGTGGGTTATTTATCCCTGACACAGCTCAGTTTGAGACCAATTACCAAATGCTTTACAATCCACATTCTTACTATATAAGAAGGGCTACCTACCTGGTTTTGTCTTGTGACTCGTTTGTCCACGTTTCTCTCTCGGCGGTTCGCTAACATTTATTTAAGATTTGTGAAACATCAGTCTGTATATTTTGTAGTAAAACACACAGTCATAGGGACAGAGCTGAACAGCTGTCTGCTGACACCCCCTCCAGAGCAGCAGTACCCTTGCAAAGCACTCACAGGAAGAAGTCTTTCTTCTACCCCCGTTCTCTTTGAACGCAAGGCTGTCATTCGAGGTGAGGTAGTCAGACCAGGACACTTTTTTTTTTTAAACAATATTTCTTTTAGGTTGGCTATATTGTCTTTGGTGAAACTGAAGGTGTCAGCACACTCACGCGCACACACACACACACACACACACACACACATTCTTATACACACACACACCTACCTGCTCACCTATGCAAGCAGAGTGAATGAGTGAAAAAGCACGAGGAAAGAGAGAAAGATAAGACACAATGACAGTTGGAATGGAATAGTGATCTTGGGAGAGACAGAGACACAGAGAGAGAGAGAGAGAGAGAGGAGAGGCGGATGAGTGGGCGAGACCAAGACAGAGAAGCAGATCTGGACAGACAGACTACCACAACCACAACGTACAACACTCAACTCAACTCACCGTTGAGAACAGCACAGATGGAGCCACCAGCCACGGCCTTGACAATGCGGCCACAAGAGGTCAAAGGCAAGTGTCGGGGTGTGCTGATCTGGGTGTGGTCGTCACCATGGCCAGCTGGCTGTACTCCGAATTGCCCCAACCAAATACATCTCCCTTGTCTGAAGGACAGAAAGAAAGGAAGAAAAAAAAAAAAGCATGTAGACATACACCATTCTCTGCTACATTCTACAAACATCAGAGGTTCTCTTTCTTTGTTGTTCCTGGGCTAGGATCTAAGATTGAGCATCAGTGAAATTTTTTGTCAAACTGACCCCTTTTTGATCCAGTGATAATTATTTCCTAAAAAAATTAGGGGGTCAGACTCAGTACGAAAAAACTCACTTCCAAATTTTAAGGGGGGGTCACAAAAAAATATTAGGGGGTCACCATTAATAACTGCTAGAAAAGTTAGTGAAAACACACACACACACACACACACACACACACACACAAGCATACTCTCACTGGCTCACACACATAAATGCACAAAGAAAGAGATAGAAATGCGTTAGAAAAGAGGTGTTTATAATAGAGACAGAAATACATTAGAAAAGAGGTGTTTATAATACAGTTAATTAACTATTCTAGACAGTGCTAAATATTATCTATTCATATTCGTGTTCCTATTTTCTAAAGTGTTATCATCTATCACGAGTAAATGTGAGCACCTGTACTATCAAGATTTTAACAGTGAAACTTGATTTGTGGCATGTCCTCTTCAATTATCATTACAGAATTTCTACTACACAAGCCATTTCCTTCAATGTTGAAATCATTTCATTGTACGACCAAATTCCTATCGCCATGCAATGATCATCGAAAGCCCGGTGGAACCTGTGATGAAACTGTAGACTGGCCATTCTTGCTCTGTGAGTAACACATTTGTATATCCAGAATGGAGCCATCTAAATATTCGAAATGGTCATGTTGCATAGATCGTTTGACGTCGGTTCCATTCGCTGATTATCACCCATGAGACACAGCTCAACTGTCAGATTTTGATTCTGAAAAGCCGGAATTCCTATGGTTTTCCATGCTTTTCCCCACTTAGCTGAATCACGTGATCTTGTGGTCCAATCATAGACTGGATAGGCCTAGTCTATTTTTACGACTCTTGTTGGTTTTCAGTAGAGAAGAGTTCACAAGCAGAAGTGTTCATCGATTCAAAACGTTCTAAAGCAACGAGGAAATTTATGTTTTTAACTTCGATTGTGGCGGATAAGATGAAAACCCTTTTGCATGATGCACTACTCAGAGATGCAATGCATACAGGAGAAAATCAAGCGTCACGGTAAGTTTTGGTATGTTTTTGTGATGCACTGGCCTGAATTCAAGTGCATCAGATGGGAAGTTGATGCGTCAGAGACGCACATTTGTGCCTAAGAATTATCACTGCAATCCCATCATATATTATGCCAACATAAGATACTGGTGTGCATGTTTACTATTTCTTGGTCGGTTGGTTGGTTGGTTGTTTTGTGATCCATCCATCTGGCACATTATGGCCTATTCTTCAGCAAAAGATTGAATTGGACTTAATGTGTATGCAAGCTTTTTTTTTCCCCCCCCTACATTTCTTCACTATCATCTCAAGTTTAATTTCCTGAATTCTTCATAAGTTCCCTTGAATTTACATGTCTGTCTGTCTGTCCATGGCCTCTCTTGGAAGTCTTGTGGTAGTCTGCTGTAGAGGCATTTACTGAAAGAGATTTTGACCATTTTCTGCTGTAGAGGCATTTACTGAAAGAGATTTTGACCATTTTCTGCTGTAGAGGCATTTACTGAAAGAGATTTTGACCATTTTCTGCTGTAGAGACATTTACTGAAAGAGATTTTGACCATTTTCTGCTGTAGAGACATTTACTGAAAGAGATTTTGACCATTTTCTGCTGTAGAGGCATTTACTGAAAGAGATTTTGACCATTTTCCTCTCCCAGCCTCCCATCCACCCCTCCACTTTTCTCAAAGTCGTACCCCTCAAACCACATTTAAAAAACACCTAATTTGGTACTATTCTTCCTCAAAATCAATGTGAACAGTGAACACTGCTTCTCAAGGCCATTCAAAGATGTTTCCAGAGATGACAATTTTTCAGTTCTCAACAATGGTTGAAAGTCATCAAGTAGCTGTCAGGTTTTCATATATTCGAAGAGATTCAAGAAGCATCATGAACGTTATTTCAGATCAGCAAACGATGGTTACTACAATTCACATTTTCTTCATGCTGGGGAAAAAAAATATGCACACCTCACAATATAGGCAATCAATGCTACCTTACAGTTGTAGATGGTATTGACTTCCAAAAGAACACACTGATTTGAGTAATTTCTAAGAGTACATGATCATGCAAACAATGTTAAACAGGTGTGATACAATGTTAAACAGGTGTGATACAATGTTAAACAGGTGTGATACAATGTTAAACAGGTGACACATACCTGACACAGCCAGTACACAGTCCCCTCGACCATGAACCTGAACGACCTTCTCTCCTTCGACGTCCCCTCCAACACGTTCAGGTGTGCTGATTGTGTCATAATGACCTTGACCTGACCAGAAATAAACAAAGACAGTGAACAATAACAGCACTTGATGGGGGCTGGAATAGCTCAGTTGGTAGAAAGCCGTACTCATAATCCAAGGGTTGCGGGTTCGAATCTCTGCCAGGCTGTTTCGGTACAGGGGGATTTTTCCCTTGGAGTTACATTAGGTCTGACTCCATTTCCCATACAGTCCTTCAAATGAGACTATAAACCGAGGTTCCGTGTGTGAATGCAGGCATAACATCTTGCACATATGTAAAATCCCATCACCAACTTTCGGAAGAGAAGGCCAGTTTGGCCATTGGTATGGATGACACGTTACACATAACATGCACCTTCCCCGAAGATGGAGTATGGCTGTCTTAATGGCAGGATGAAAAAAAAGGTCATACACACAAAACTCCACTCCATTTGTTGGGTAGATGGGATTAATATTTGTCTGTCTATATAGGGAGTGCCCGCAGGAGTATCAGCCTGCGTATGCAGATGAAGAAGAATGACACTTGATTACCAGTTGAGTAAAAAACATTTCACAAAATTATGATTTTTGAGAGACAGAGAGAGACAAACAGACAGACAGAGAGGAAAAGAGATCATTCTTGCTACTGATCAAGCAGTAACTGCCCCTGCTCATAAAATATTGATCCATCCACCAACTTATTCAGTCACTCCATGTTCCACTACCACAGTGGTGACTTGTGGGGAGAAAATGTGAGTGATAAGGTGTTACATTCTGACCTGGCAGCTTTCCTTCTTCCTGCAGGCAACTGCATTGCCATCATACTGAAATACACTTAAAATTACACTTTTTTTTTGCATCTTCTATTCCCTGAACACGACAATAAGGGAAGTAACTGAGATAGAACATGATTGAAGCATGGCCAGGTGCCAGTCAACTGACAATGATGACTAAGACATATACCACAGACTAAACAAATGTGGCTGAAATCAATTCAAACTTCGGTCACAATGATATGACTGACTCAGATGTAGTGTGGGGATGTGCCGAGTTACTGGAATGTGAGTGGGTGACCCAAAAGGTCAGTCAGCTATCAGCAACACAGGAGCAGACACACACACACACAACAAAACTGCAGTCACCGCATAACTTTTACATCAAATCACGATCAGTTCAGACTTAAAGAATTTGTGGACAATTCCTTTAAAAACTGCACTCCACTTTGTCTCAAACACCTGGTAATTCAGGAAATTTCCTGCTAAAAAAAAAAAAAAAAAGTTGATGGTTGTGTGAAGCATTGATTCTGTTTTGTCTGTAACTATCAAAATATGGAGCATCACCAACTGCCGTGGCAAAAGTGGTTAACATCGCAGACTCTGGCTGGGAGGTCGCTGGTTCGATTTGCATCTGAGTCATGTGGGATTTTTCTGCCCCCGACTGGCTCCTATCCAGAGTTGAGTTTGCTACTGGCTCAGTTGGCAAGAATGAGACCACACAGTCGAGTTTCATCCACTTAATGGATGCGTCTCTGAGAGTGTTGCTCAAATTTCCTGACCAACACTGCAGGTGTCTGTATCTCTCAGGCCTGGTTGATGCTGGGATATATTATGAAAGGAAGCTTAGAGTTATGTAGTCTCAGACCGAAATGGAAATCCGTAGCATCATCTTCATCATCCTCATTCTCATCGATCAGCATTAACTAAAAAAAAAAGCCTCAAATTCTGTGGCCCTTCATGCCCTGCTCTCATGGTGACCTTAGTTCCGATGTTCTCTCCACATCCATGGCCTTGGTTTGGTTCCGTCAGGGTCATCAGTATTGGTGGGTCCATGGGGGCTGTTGTTGGATGGATAAGGTGGTGCCCTCCGGAGGGAGAGCTCATTCATGTCGGCTCCACAACTAAGCAATTATTGTCGTCAGTAGGGGGCTTAGTAGGTTGTGTCCTGCGTATGTTGGATCAGAACAGGCGCCACTGAGCACCACTGAAATGACTTGGCAGCAGTGCAGCATCTCCTCCCGTGCGTTGCCTCTTGAAGACTGGACATTGACTGACTGGGCTGTGGCACTGAATGGGGTGTCAGAATGAGCAGCATGGGTACAATGCCACTGAGGTGACACCGAAGTTGGGACAGCAAAAAAAAAAAAAAAAAGAAAAAGAAAGAAATATGGAGTATCACTCTTACAAGCTACATTCTGTGTCAGTGGGTGTGGAGTATCAGGCATGTGGGGTTTTGACAGGTGGGTGTGAGCTGTGCATTCAATGTCCATAATGAGCTGTGAATTCAATGTCCACAATGCAATGGCAAGAAAAACACAGACGATATGAAGAGTGCGAGGAAAAAAGAAGTCATGCGCATTTTTGTACTTGTTGTTATTCTTTTCTTTCAACTATGAGCAAAACCCAAAGAATGTGCATTTCATACTACTAATTACCTGTTTGCAGCTAAGAATATCCAATGATACTACTAATTACCTGTTTGCTGCTAAGAATGTGCAATGATGCAACTAATTACCCTGTTTGCTGTTTAGAATGTGCAATGATGCTACTAATACCTGTTTGCTGTTAAGAATGTGCAATGATGCTACTAATTACCTGTTTGCTGCTAAGAATGTGCAATGATGCTACTAATAACCTGTTTGCTGTTAAGAATGTGCAATGATGCAACTAATTACCTGTTTGCTGTTAAGAATGTGCAATGATGCTACTAATTACCTGTTTGCCCATCAGCTCCCAGTCCGCAGGCGTACAGTTGTCCTGAGGCTGTGGTGAAGATTGTGTGGTCCTGGCCGCAGGTCACCTGAAAACAGCCCATCATAGAGTGCTGCTTTACAGTTCTCTCCCCTACACAAGGTCAGCTTTGCTTTCAGTGAAACCTTCTAACAAAGATCCCCCGGCTAACAACTTCCGCTCCTTAAAAACTTCTTAGAGAAAAATTTTCTCTTTGTTATTAATACGAGTGTTATCTCCCAGCAAGAATCTCCCACTTCTCTTTAGAGGCAATGATACCGTACAGATTTTGCCGGTCACTTTTGCTAGGAAGCGTCCCCAAGTGTGGCAAAGATAACCAGTGCCATCAACTCTTTCCAGGTAGTGACAGTGTAGTGTGAAGAGAGAAAGCACTGTCTATATATATATATATATATATATATATAATATCCACTCATAAATTGTTATTGCACGGCAAGTGCAAGGTTTTCTTTCAGTCATAAGCCACAACAAAGAATGTGCATCCATTTAATAGCAGAACTGTTTTGGGAATATATATGCCTTTACCTTGATTTACCACAACAGCAAAGAGTTCTGTTCCATTCTGTATTCTGTCCACCATTTCCATCCACCCCATTTCCCACACGTTCATGAAAGCAGGCAAGATACCACCAACACAGCTGAGGTCAACCACAATATCACAAATTGGCTGGGAATCCTTTCAGAATCAATCACGTGATCCCACGTGCCGGGGATGCTGCAAACCTGTGATATGCTAGATTGTCCAGCCTGACCAGAAAACCATTACTCATTCTTCCTTTCTGCAAATGGGTATGGTAAGGTAATGTTGCTTATAGCCCAGCCAGCCACAAAGGGCCACATCAGGGCTGTCACCACGTTAAAATCAACTCACAAATCATCTCAGAAAAATACACACACACACAGACACACACACACACACAAACCATGTTCACACATCTCTTTAAAATACATCTTTTAAAAACGCACCAGAAACTTCATTAAAAAAAGTCTTTCTACCGTAAAACCTCAAATCAGATGAAAAATGTTGATCTCTTTCAGAAACTCAAAGATCACGTCAAGTGGGACATCTCTGAACAGGGTTTTCATGGAGTGTGCTGTAAAGTGTTTATGTCTCACATCGTGCAAGTCCCAACAATCTGAAAGAATATGTTTCATTGCGAGTGGAACATGACATGGAATACACCACTGAGCTTCAAATGGGTGGCACTCACTTTGACTGCTTTTCCATCTCTTTCATGTTTTCATTACCTTTTCTGGTGACAAAGATAACATTCTCCTTACAATAAACCACTGATACTTACATGTACACAACTTGCACACCGCACACACACACAAATGATATGCTTGTACATGCAGACACACTTAGACAACTTTTACCTGGTGCACATCCTCAGGAAGCCCCTGCACCGCATGCACCAAAGGGTTTTTCCTGACGTACACACAAACACTACATCAGTTCTTTCTTTCATGCACATCAACATAGCTTTTGCTCCAATTTGAAATTCACACACACGCTCACATCCCACCCCCCACCCACCCCCACCCACCCCCCACACACACGCTCAAACAGATCCAGACACAGACACACACAAGATGCATTTCCTAAATAAAACAGCATGTCAGCTTGTATGTAAAAGTTGCCAAAAATGAGATAAACGTTACATAAAACATACTGAAAAATCAATAGCAGGAGAAAATTAGACCTCCCTACGCCTAACAGGGGGTTAACTGAAATCAATCAAGTGCAGATAAATCCTGTTTTCCACTGCCCAGCTGACCTCGGGGACCCCATCATGGCTACAAGCACGTTAAAAAGGCAATGATGTATACATTTAACATTTGTCGTGATCATTGAATATGAATCAAAGTTATTACTTTGTGTCAACATCCTGCCTTGTCTGTAAAAAAAAAAAAAAAAAAAAAAGAAAAAAAAAAATCTCATTTCTGGGTAGGAATGAGTTAAGCAACTCTTTAACTAAGGATTTAATAACACACACACACACACACACACACACATATGCTCATGCTCATGCCTATGCTGACATGGGTGTTTTTTTTTTCTCTCAAATTTACTAAACCAGACTGGAACCTTATTTTTCCTCTGAGCAAAAATACTCCACAAAACCAGTCCTCAAAGGGAAAAAATGGAAGATAACTCTCTGCCATATGAATCTCCCTTCAGACTTTACCTTTCCCTCAACGATGTCTTACGTCTGTCCTAACAGCCTACAGTAATCACTTTCTGGACCCTTCTCTACATTGCATGGAAGAGGGAGGGAATTTTACAAGTCCTATCACTCAGATAAGTTTTTTTTTTTTTAAAGTCATTCTAATGAGCAAAATCTTTCTTCTTATGCTTTCTGTTCTTAATGAAAAGCAGCTTGGTTAACAAACAGGAAGGACAGAAAAAAAAATATTACTCAATGAGAAAGTTGCTCATCTGCTCGAAGAGGTTTGCTTATGTAACTGTTGTTCCCTGACCTCATAACCAGTCATTTTAACTCTTTCATTCCTACTTTTCTATGAACCATTTCTTCCTCTTTTTCCTAGATTCTTATAATACGAGTATTCCCATCATTCCTGGATTTGGAGAAAAAGAGAAGAAGTGGATTTAGCCAAAAAAAAAAAAAAAGGAGAAACACAAAGTGAGAACTGCCATGTATGCAGTAGCAAACCCGCCAGAATAGAGCGGCAACCACTTTCCCACACTGTAGGGGCCGTCTGGCATCTATTCCATTCATAAACACTGCCCCACAAGCAACTTGGTCATGACGCGTACCAGTGATATGACTCGCGCGAAGTTCAAAGCGCTTACCGCGAGAACCGATTTTCCAGGCTGCAGGAAGGAAGGGTTCGATTTCTGCAAACTGCAAAACCGGGTTGTAGGGATGAAAGAGTCAAGTCAGTTAACATGGGGGAGGCTGTGTGATTGGTGTCCCTGGCACCCATAACATGAACAAACCTAAGCTAGTGAAAAACATAATTGACGACGAACACTTGGGATGAAATGGTGGCAGATCCTAGCACAAAACTGCTACAAAGGAATTATTCTTGCTCTGTGACGTGAAACTGAATGAACCATGAGGGGCAAGTTTGGTACGAAATTATGTATCCAGAGTCCACAGTCATCTTTTGGAACTGGACACTTATGTATCCAGAGTCCACAGTCATCGTTTGGAACTGGACACTTAAACTACAGATCATGCTATGTAGAAATCAGGATTCTGTCGAGACAGGTAAATACAAGTAAAAAACAAAAACAAAAAAACAAACAAAAAAAACTTTTCTACAAAAAAAAAAATCCCTAAATCCTCCATTCATGTAAGCATGCACATTATGCAAACTCACACGTTCACACTCTCTGCATCATCACACATCTTCCATGCAGTACAAACCCATTCCCTCTTTAGTTGTCACCATATGAACTTCTATCTACATTTGAAAGTTGACTTCCACGATGTGACAGCCATGATTTGGCCCTTTGTGGTTGGCTGGGCTATAGGCAACATTCTCTCTCTCTCTCTCTCTCTCTCTCTCTCCAGCTGATCCTGGGCAAAGTGTGTCTTAAACTCTCTAGGAACAGACTACATCCCCATTGAAATTTGGAGCCCAGCCAGTTGCTGAAATGGTGAAGACCATTCTAAAACCATATCCCCCCAATCCACTTGCACAAAGCACCAGCCCATCTATTTGAAGCGCATAGTTAAGCTTATCGAACAACCTGAATTCCTCCTCCTCTACAATGGGGCGCCCGCACTGGCCATATGCGTTGCTGCCCAAACTGAACACTGAAATCAAAACATACAAAACCTAAAGGACACATCCTCCTCTCATGACAGTCTATTTTGATCACATTCAAACAATTCAACAGACTTGCACAAAATCACCAAAGCATACAAACTACACAGTTGTTTTCACCAACTATCCCCCCCCCCCCCCCCCACCCCCCCCCCCAGACCTCTCCCCCCCCCCCCCCCCCCCCCCCCCCCCCCCCCCCCCCCATTTAACCAGTTTCTTGTGTTTATTTGTAAGATATTCATTCAGATTTTTCATGTGTGCTTGACATCTCTAAATTCTAAAATGGACAACAACAAAAAAGTGTGTTTACCTTTCAGTGTTTGTACAGTCCATGAACAAACATTTAGAGACTTAAGCATCAAAGTGATGCCTCCTTTGACACAGAAACATGTGTAATGCCTGAGCTTTCATTTATCACAAGTTTGATTGCCTCTAAAAATGAGAACTGCCTTCACTCCACCATCTTGTTCGGGGAAAGAGCAACGTCTGAGTAGTCTCAAAACAACACTGTCTCAGAGAAAACTACGCTGTTAACGGTTCTCCGGAAAATAGATTAAACTGGGTCATGATAATTATATCCCAGGTGAGCAACAAGACTTATAGCCCAGGTGAGCAACAAGACTTAGAGCCCAGGTGAACAACAAGACTTATAGCCCAGGTGAACAACAAGACTTATAGCCCAGGTGAGCAACAAGACTTCAATGGCATTTAAGTAAAATGGTCAAGCTAATGGTCTGGGTGGCTTCCCTTGAACTGAAGCTCCTGTATGCATAAAGGGGAGAGAAAAAAAAAAACTGCTTAATTTGCTGATGTTCCAGCTTTGGCAAAACAAAGCATGTCATGCAAAATTCACAGTGCTGCTAGATCAAGTTAATCCACTGACTGCCATGGAAACAAAACTTCCAAAGTCAACCCTTTACCAGATTTCTGATAAATTAGACCTGAATTTTCACAAAAATTCTTCACACTAAACATTATTTTTGTTCTGGCTCTGCAAACCATAAAATGAAAAATGATTTAACCCTCCATCCAAATATGTGTTTTGAAAACTATGTGAAATCAAGTATGTGTTTTGAAAACTATGTGAAATACAAATTATGACTTTTTCCCCCCTCAGGTCAACCCGATTTTCACATTCAGATCTCTCTGTGCCAACAGCACAGGTTACAAAGCTGAGGCACTGGTGTTCATCTCCAACAAAACAGTTCAAACGCACTTTCCCTACCATCAAAGTTCAGACCATCCAGCATTTAAAGCAGTTCTATTGGGGGTATACAACTCACATACTTTCTCTCACTTCATCTTCCATTTCCTGAGCTGGATCCATCTTGCTCTCTGACTATCCACTATTTTGTTGTGTTTTGTCTGCTGGCCTGCTCAATGTGCAACAGAGCTCGAGACTCAAAACAACACTGAAATCATGTCATTTCAGAACTGAAACATTGCTCTTCAGGACACAGAGAGAGAGAGAGAGAGAGAGAGAGAGAATGTTGCCTATTGCCCAGCCGAACACAAAAGACCATATCAGGGCTGTTACCGTATATGACGTCAACTCACAAGTCATTTACAAAAAAGAATATATCTATCAAAAAAAAAATTCACACAACCTTTTTAAAATACACTTTTTAAAAACACACTGGAAAAAACTTTCTTTTGTAAAATCTTAGAAAAAGATGAAAATTGTTGACCTCTTTCAGAACTTCAGAACTTCAAAGATCACGTCAGGTGAGGCATCTCTGAACAAGGTTTTCATGGAGTCTGCTGTGAAGTGTTTATGTCTCACATCATTCAAATCCCAACACTCTAAAAGATATGTTTCACTGTGAGTGGTACATGAAATGGAATGCATCAAGTTTTGAACATACTTAGCTGATGTCAATAATTCTTACAGCTTGTTCATTATATAGGCTTTCATGATAATAATAGTCTAGTAGCTTCTAACATGCCATCAGCTTTTGATAAAATTACCTCATTATCTGTTACAAGTTTCAGCATTTGTTTACTCACAAAATGTCTTGGAGATGTTGCCTTGTTTGTTCTGTGTGCTCTGTTCAGTCTTTTCCGCTAGGTGATTTGTTATCGTAAGCAGCATTCTTCTGGAATTATGGGTGTGTGTGGGTTTTTTTTTTCATGGGACTCCCATTGCTCGTTATTTACTGTTTACTGTTCCCTGCCTCATTTAAGATTTCCATTCATAAAAACAAACAACAGCAACAAAAACGACTTTGAACACCCTTATTGTATTGAGTGACTATCTATTTTACCTCGGATGACTGCATGAATGAACTCACCCCCCGCTTCTTCTGTGACAACCAGAGTATGAGCCCGGCCACATCCAATCTGAAGCACTTTGGTGGATGATGGTCTGTTGACGGGAAGCGCCATCTGCACCGGCTCAATGATATAGTCCAGCACACGTCCTGTAAAGAGAGAGAAAAGAACAAGGCCCTCAAGCAACAAAGTCACTTGGTGAGTCCTTCAATGAAGGTGTGCTACAAAACTTTATGTCACAATGTCAAGAAACTTGGTGAGTCTTTCACTACAGGGGCGCTACAAAACTTTATGTCACAATGTCAAGAAACTTGGTGAGTCTTTCACTACAGGGGCGCTACAAAACTTTATGTCACAATGTCAAGAAACTTGGTGAGTCTTTCACTACACGGGGGCGCTACAAAACTTTATGTCACAATGTGAAGACATCAAGTACCATGTCTCGTAACAAGATTTTCATGAAGCCTGGGGCAAAGCATTTGCATCTGCCACCATGCAAGTCCCAAACTCTGTAAGAATGTGAATCATTGTGAGTTGCACATCACACGGAAGGCACCCATGAGAGAGAGAGAGAGAGAGAGAGAATGTTGCTTATAGGAATCCACCACAAAGTTTCTTTCATTTTTAAAGACACATGTGGGTGAAAGAGAGCTATGAAACAAAATAAAAAACGCTGAAGTGGAAGTTTAAACTACGTTAACTTGTGTGGTTGCACTGCATCAGGCGTATTGACTGAATTAACCATGCTGTCACTGTCATATTCCTCAACAATAATTAGGCAATCCAAGAAAAGTCAGCAAAGAACTGCTTTCAATGCTGTGTGCATAAAGTGTGTGTGTGTGTGTGTGTGTGTGTGTGTGAGTGCATTCATTTTCCTCAGTCTATGTATATCTCTCGAAATGCATCACCACTACAAACTGACGGCTGTACAAACGGGATGGTTTTGTTCTCTTTTGTTTTGTTTTGTTTTTTTTTTTTTTTTTTTTTTTTTTTTTTTTTAGAAATGGCGGTTATCAGCCTGTTCTTCACATCACCCCCACTACAGGGACACTTGGATTAACTGTTGGGACCTCATACTCCATGGGATTCTCACGTCCTGGTGGATCACCTCCATCACCACCACCATCCACCAGTCAGGGCACCTGCATTCCCTTCATGTGGTTTACAACTGAGCCCACCATACAGGCCACGTCAGGGCTGTAAATCCACTTGATAGTGTCACATCCC
>JADBJO010010412.1:12500-40024 GCA_016801955.1 Conus betulinus | reverse complement strand
TACATTTGAACAGAACAAGTGTTTCATTTTATGTGATCTTGTACTACTTTCACTGAGGTTTTGATATGGAAATAATCTACAGTGACTTACCCATTTTACAGTTTCCATTGCCACTGCAGTCATCAACACAACTGTGTTCAAAGAACAGGAGAACAGCTGCACGAACTTCTTCATTCTTCTGGTATGTAGTATTATGCAGGAACAGAGACCGACAATTTTCCATGGCTTGGATGACAGTGAAGTTTCCATTACTTGTAGAATCTGTCAACGTAGATGTACAACACACTAATCACCATTAGACAAACTGAAAAAGAAAAAAATCTGGCAAAGTAATACTATCACAGTCAACAATGGGGAAGCATTGTCACCATATGAATCAACATCATAAAGTTAGTGTATACAATTGCTGTCAACAAAATCATGGAAGTTAAACTTTTCAAAAACTGATCTGACTGATATGAGGCCAGAGTCCAGAGGTTGACAGGGTCCCTGAAGGGCAACAGTGCAGGGCTTTGTTCCAGCGGAAAGGGATTCTATGTTTTTTTCATGTCACTTTGGTTGCCTCTTCTGCAAAGTAAAAGTTTATCTGCTGCACACTTTTATGAGTAAGACTTTTTCCATCAAAGAGACAAATATTTTATTCACTGCCTACACATCATGCATAACACAATATTTGGCTTATCTAACAAGCTCAGAAATTTTCAAGACTAAAGCTTTTCAACAGAGAACAGGGTGGCTGATATTTACAAGGTTTTGCTTAAACTCAAAAGGGAGAGAGGAGGGGGACGGGGCAATCTAAACAAAAATTGGTTTTTGATTTTTTCTTCTTTTAACGGATGACCTACATATGATCATTTTCAAACAATACAGAAACCTGTGACATTCATTTCTATGCACTATGTGTGATATTTGCTACTGTCGCTGCTGGCTTTGTTTAGCCATTACCATTCTAACTTATTCTTAATTTAGCCAGAGATGGATGTAACTAGACTGGCTTCTTAAAAAACAAACAAACAAACAAAAAAAAAAAGCACAATTCATTAATTTCAAAAACTCACCAAACTTAATCTCAGATAAAGGCCCTAAAAGAATTTGAAGACCCCAAAAGTACAGAAATGTTCACAGACTGCTTCTTCCTTTAAGAGACTACAGAAATGTTCACAGACTGCTTCTTCCTTTAAGAGACTGAAAATGCAGACACAAAACTGAAACCAACGGAACATTTTTGTTGATTGTTTTCTTTTGTAAGCTATCAAGCCAAGGAGTTATTTTGATGGAATCCCATCTACAGATGGAAAACTTCCACTCATGCAATATAAAATTCACAGGAAAGCATAACTGTGTTAACATGGCCTAGTCAATCAACTTTTGAAAAAACATGAGCCAATGAATTCGCCAAAATAATGGAAAGAATACATGTTTCTGATGTTTGCGAAAAGTTTGCTCGACTTATTCCTAGGTTTCAAAGGCAGAAGCAAGCTGCTAACTGTAAACCAGCTGCTCCATACACAAAGTTGTCACAGTCCTTTGATGTTGATCAGAAACACACAGACACACACAATCGCAGAGTTGCATTTATTGTGGTGAAAAAAGAAAATGTCATGCATTACCAACAATGAAATCTTTATATAATGTAACCAAAAGCCAGGCCTTACCCTGATGTTATCTACACAAGTACTGATGATGCGGTCAAAGGGGTCAGTTCCGTTGGCCAGGAGAATAGCTTGGGCACAGTATCTCAAAGCTGGCTTGCGCTCCAACACGCTTTCACAGTGCTCCCTGGCCTTGTCCTCTGTCCAGTTACTAGGTGTTGGCCAACTAGCATTCTGAAAACAGAAAGAAAATGGAGGAACAGGGGAAGAGAATTTCATTTTCAGACCAGCCTCTCCCTAAGATTTCTCCATAAGGTTTATGGTAAATGACATAAATCTCCTGAACTTGGGTTGCATAAGGACATCTGCTATTTCATCATGTTAAAATGAACAATTTCTTGTCTGCTGAACCCAAGTTGCCCTGTGACCCCTGACACAGTGGTGTTTATGTACCAAGCCACTACGTCTTGTCCCCACACCAAAGAAACATGCCCAAAAGACTGATGGATGTGAGAATGACACTGGCAAGAGTCATTCATCGTTACTTTTATCAAAGAAGTGTTGCAGGGTTTCCATGCAAAATACGCAGAAAAATGTTTCATATCTATCCATCTATCTATATATACGAGTGTGTATGTGCATGCAAGTGTGTGTGTGTGTGTGTGTGTGTGTGTGTGTGTGTGTGTGTGTGACTTGGCCTAGGTTACAGCATTACTGACAAAAATCTGAAAATTTATGCAAAATTTGCTTTTTCTGTTGGGAATATTCTGAGAGCACAGATTTCTTGGGTTAAGTTTCTTTCCTAGGTAAAAAGATTTGGGACGCTCTAGGATTTCTTCTTCTTCTTCAGTGTACGCAGGCTGGTACTCCTGCGGACACTCCTTATATGGACAGACATGTATTAATCCCATCTACCCAACAAAGGGAGTGGAGTTTTGTGTGTATGACCATTTTTTATCCTGCCATTAAGGCAGCCATACTCCATCTTCGGGGAAGATTTTGGGATATGATAGAGTTCATCATTCATTCCATGTCACAATATTTATGCACAGGATTTCATATGGAGTTCTAGAAACAATCAGCATTGACTTTACAATGAACAGTAATGCATATTATTTCAACATGTCTTTACATAAGATAACAAAAACTGACAAAAAACTTAAGTGGCTTTTTCAACCATAAAGTGATGTGAGCATGCGTTTTTTACCTGTAGGCTGCAGCTGGCCACGATCGGCTTTCACGGCAGACTGCGTGAGGCCACGATCTTGGCTCTGTTTACATAAGATGTTAAACCCGTTAAGCCACCGCCGTTCAACATCCGGGCAGTGACCTCATTTGCATTACAAACCATCCTTTGTTAACTTGTGACAGCCTGTCGATCGATTGGAGTCCGATTTGACTAAAAAAATGAGTTCAACAGAAAGTGACCGAGACATGGAGGTGCGTGAGCGTGACACAAGTGACGAGTCATTTGTTGCAAGTGACAGCGACGAAAGTGAAGCCGGTAAGTAGACAGAACTTTGAAAGTTTGAAACTTTGATAATTGGACCTTGTCACCCATTGTTGTTGGATAGTTAGAAGTTTGTGGTATGCCACTAGAGTAGAGGGGGGGAGGTGAGGGTGGCGTTGGGGGTCAAATTGGATTGTCGCTCTATTTCTGGCCAAATCAAACTAGCAAATCCGAATTTTTTTTATTATGAATGCTCTGAACATTGCTAAAAGGAGAGTAAAGCATAATATTTTGTTTGAGACCATACATCTGTCTTGTCTTTGAGTCATTCATGTTCAAAACAAAAACACAATGTGTGTGGGCGTGGCAAAGTGGGCGTGGCTCCAATCAAGAAATGTTTTAGTTATGATCATAGTTATACTTTGGTAGTTTTATGATGCAGTCTATTATTATAGAAAGCACACATAAAACTAATAAGTTCTTGATATATTCAGTTTCAGTCTTCACTGTAATTAGTAAAAAAAAAAAAAAAAAAAAAAAAAAGCAAATTATACTATATTCATTTTATTCATGAATAAAACAAATGTAATGAACATAATAGAGAAACAAAATAATCAAAAAAATTTCCTCTGTAATTCAGAATCTGATGCTGAAGACAGTGGGACTGAAGAGGAAGAAGAGGAAGGTGGAGCTGCCCCTGTGGGAGGGTTGTGGCTGCCAATCATTGGTGAGGATGCCGGACCTGATCCTGTTCCATTCACTGCTGTTCCTGGCCCCAAGCATACCCCTCCTCCTGATGCCAGACCCCTGGATTATGTCAGCCTCTTCTTCACTCTGAATTTTTTCAGCATCTGGTCACAGGACCAACTGCTATGCACAGCAGTGGATTGCTGATCATCAAGATCATTTACAGAACCACCCAACATCCAGGGTCCACAAGTGGATTAGGCAAGGCCCCACAACTGTTCGGGAAATGAAAGCTTTCCTGGTGTTTGTGCTGAACATGGGTTTAGTACAAAAACCAAGCATTGAGGCATACTGGGACTCAGTTCACAAGAGTCAGGAAACACCATGGTTCATGGAGCATTTCAACCGTGACCGTTTCCAATTATTGCTAAAGTTTTGCACTTTGCAGATAATGAAAATTTGCCAGACCAGCAGGACCCTGGGTACAAATTATACAAAGTGCAGTACCTGATTGATCATTTCAACCACACATTTTTGCTGCATTATCACCCAGATATGGAGATTTGTGTGAATGAAAGTATAATCGGGTATATAAAGGCAAGACCCCACATCTGCGGCAATTCCTGCCAAACAAAAGGGCATGCGCGTTTTGGCATCAAACTGTGGTGCCTCTCAGACAGCACCAATGGCTACCTGTGCAGCTTTGAGGTCTGCAAAGGAGCCCACAACCCCAGAGATGTGGCTAATCAGCATGGGGCCACCTACACGCTCGTGATGCGGTTGATGCAGGCAACGGGGTTTTTGAACTGAGGACACCATCTCTGCCTGGACAATTATTTCAGTTCACCTGTGCTCTTCCAGGCCCTCCATGCCCAGCAGACCACAGCTACAGGGACTGTGAGGACCCATAGGAGAGGCCTTCCCCATGATGCCATAAGAAGAAGGCTGAGGAACCGTCAAGTCACGGAAAGACAGAAAGGACCCCTGCTCTGTGTGGCCTACCAAGATGGGAGGAGAAAAAACCTGTCCTCCTGTCAACAGCTGCCAGTGCTGGCTTCACTGAGGTCCAGAACAGTAGAGGCAACAGAGTTCAGAGGCCCAAAGTTGTTGCCATGTACAACAAGTCAATGGGAGGAGTGGACCTTGGTGATGCCAAGCTGTACCGGTACCTGACTGAGAGGAGGACAATGAAGTGGACATCAAAGGTGGCCTTCTCTCTGTTTGGGAGATCCGTCCTGAACAGCTACCTAATTTACAAACAAAATACCAGTGATAACCCCATACTCTCCAGGTACCACTTCATTGTTTCAGTGGGGGAGGGCCTGGCTGGAGATTACTATCCACCTCAGAAAGTTGTGCGCGCCGAAGGTGTACAGCTGCTGAAATTAGAGCTGCCAGGGACAACCCCCCAAGCCCCACCACCACAGGCAGGTCCAGCTCATCCCCTGGAAGGCCATGATCTGACCAAGGTGGCTGCAGGAAGGAAAAGAAAAACTGTGTAGCTGGTCATGCCACTCGTGTACGTTCTGGTTGGGAATGCAGTGGCTGTGATGTGGGACTGTGCCCTGAGTTTTTTCTGCATACCACAAGGCATTAGTGATTTTTCTGGGCTTTGTGCAACATGTTTTTCTATATGTTTGTGCTTATTTTGAGTGTTTGGACACTGTGGTTGGTGAATTGTGACAATTCAAAGACTATTGAAAACTTTTTTCATCACGTTTGCACAAATTTCATTGGATATATCTTCAAGGATATCTTCATCAACATTGCAGGTATAGTTTTTTTAAATTGCTTTTATCAAAATCTACAACATCTCTAGTTTTAAAAAAATGTGTAGGTTTACCTATCTACTACAACTAATAAATGTACAAAAGCCCTAAAACTGACTAGGGGTAGTGTTGACTTTCCGTCCTTTGATTTTAAGTGCATTTCTTTAAACTATATAATATTATAAAGAGCAGGATGAGGGTTGAGTTTTTAGTTTTTAAAAATCTTTTGAATAATACAGCATAGTTTTTAAAATCTCTTGACAAATACACCATGTCAGCTGGCAATGGCCAAGTCAAGCAGGGCCAAGTTAGTTCTTTAAATCTGCAAAATTGAACAATTCCCATGGAAAATAAGCATGATTCCTTGCTGTTTTGGCCCCTAAAATCTGAACCTCTGTATACCTGACGAAAATTGATTGTGGCATCAGCATCACTCTCCACTGCACGACGCTTGCGTTTCTCAGGAGCTTCGGATGGAACAGCAGCCAGTTGCATGGTGATGTCTTCACCTGCCACAACATGCACACAACCCTGTCACAACATGCACACTAACAAGCTGGTGGGTTTAGGTGGAAGATCTAGCAGAGAGGAACCACTGTTAACATTTCATGTAATAAGACAAGCTTCATGATGTACGCTTTCACAATTTCCAGTTAACTGAGGAGAAAGGAGAGTCTCCACTTCATTTCAGTTATGTCAAAGAGGCTTCATAGCGTGTGGACAAATCCATACACCCTACACCACATGTTAGTTTAAGCAAATACACCATTTTTTTTAATTTAATAATAAAAGAATATCAAAAAGGATGATGCTGAAACAGGTAAAATGCTCAGACCTCCTGACCAGAATCCAGCTTCAGGCTTACACCCAGAGTGACATGTGACAAGGTCCAGACATTATCAAATAAAATTTATACAAGGTGTAAATGACACCTCATGTTGTGTGATTCACAATCAACATTATCCAGGTCAATCAAAAATTATCTCCCTTAAGACAATGGCAATTACCCTTTAATCCTCCCTTGCATTTTTGTAAACCCATCCTTTTCAAACTTTCCAGGTTTTTTTTTATCATGTTTTCCTTCCTTTCATTTGTACAGGAAATGGGGTAGGGAAACTAAAAAAAAATGTGTTACATCAGTGTAGATTGTGGGATGGCTGAGTGATGACCATGGCACTAAAACTAAGACTGCAAAGATATCTGTCAAGTCCATTATGTAAAACTTAACAAAGCTGTACTGAGAATTCCAGTACCCTACCCAGCCTATATCTACCACTCACATATTTCAGGAGGTCAGGAAATTTTACTAACACACTTACAGATGCATCTTTTGAGTGGATTGTGTGTACAGAAGCACCTATTAAGTGGAATGTGTTGACTGTGCAGTTCACCTTTGTCTTTGAGCCAATCAGACTCACTTCTGGTTAGGAGCTGGCCAGGGCCAAAAAATCCCATACATAAATTCCTCTGAAAAGACTTGAATCATGACTGTCACTTCCAGCCTATCGCCTGCATGGTGTCTCATGGCTGTCTGTCACCAGGAATATATCTAAAGGTTTGTGAATGACTCATCTCTGAGTGGACTGAAGATGAATGGCGGTGCCTCTGAATATGACAATCAACTTAAGGAAAACAAGACCAGCCATTTGTGTATTGTACTCACACGTGATGGATACATGCAACAGCAGGCTGAAGAGTGCAGACTGGGTATGTAAAGACGGGTATATTGACGTCAATATTTACACACCACCACTTGATGACAATTACTGAACATGTATGAGGCAGTACCTCTAGCAGAAGCACATAACACAGCATACCTAAGAATGTGGAGTCAAGTTAGTTCTTCTCCTTTCGCTCTGTTGTGCTATCAATTACTTTTCACCTCTCCCTTACCTCTTTGCGTTACTCTACATTTAAAGTGCCAGTCCCTTCTTTGCCCTATATCCTCTCCCTCTTCATGCCCCCCATCTTTGCGGAGTCCTGACCTGGACACCTCCTCTCTCTGCCAATCCCGCAAAAGACTACATGTCTGCTTCTGCAGGTGAATACTTCATCCCAGAGGCCTTTTGCCATACACTTGGTTTCATTACAATGACATCTTCTCTGAGGATACAATCTGCTTCCCAGCTCAGTATAACGTGTTAGGTGCTTGAAGGATGAGAGCACATGGGGAGGGTTGATGATATGATGGTGCTGAGTACCCTCAACACAACAGCTGAAAGCATCTGCCAACATGGACCAAAAACAGGTTGACTGAAATCCAACGGATAAATTCAGCAAGTTGAAACATGAGCTGAATTAAAAAATTTTCACCATGTTGTGATAGTGCAGCTTTCACCAGAGATGCTTGTTTGAAAACGGCAGCCATTTTGAGCAATGACACATGTCATGCGAGAGCTGGTGAGAAAACATCAATTCAAGAATGGGTGATGTAAGTGAGAGTTTGTAGCAAATAACACCTTGACTGAAAAGCTGACCTCAAAACATTTTCCTCAATATGACAATATTCCACATTTGAAGAAGAAGTATACTGTGCTTAAACTTTAAGTCTCATGAAAGTCGAAGTATACCACCAACACTAGTATGGACAACAAGCATGTAAGGACACAGGCTCCACAAAATGCCAAGGTTCACAGCAGACTACACCCCAAGTGCAGAAGACTTTCTTGATGCTAGACCTGAAAGTATGGCCTCATGAAAGTTGAGCAAATACCATATGAATTTCTGTCATGAAAGCAATAGTAAAAGGGTTCTTGTGGGGTTTCACTGCTCAAAGAAAGACCAAGCTGAAAGGAAGAGCCGAGGTGAGAGCGTTTTCACTGGCCACAGAAAGAATATACACACACTCGCCACAAAAAAGAAAGGAAAAATAAAGTGAATGGTTCAAGACCGAAGATCACTTTGAAGCTTATGTGCTAAAAGGCTCAGATTAGGTCCTCTCTTTTCCATAACATATTTGGGGGATCCTGATTGACTGAGCATGAATGATGCAAAGTAGATACAAGGCACCTGTTTGAACATGTGAGTATGAGAAAACCTCATCTCACACATGTCGTTATGATTCATGCCGACACATCAACTGTCACATGGAAACCACTGAATTAAAAATTAGAAAAAAAAGCCATGATCGTTGGTTATGAGAAGAAATGTTATTACCTTCTACCAAATCACAGGTGGCTACTCTGGAGAGGGCACTGCACTGGTCGTCATCGGAGGGGGTCGAGTCCAAACAGCTGCAGCTTGGTGCTGCCTCTGTGCCAAGTAAGCTGCCGCTAAACCATCTATACGACAGAACAAATCAGATCAGGGTGAACAAAGGAAAACATTCTAAATAAACATTGAAATGTGTGTGTGAGTGAGTGAGTTCTTTAATTTAGAGTTGTTCACACTTGGTGATGTTAGACTTAAAAAAAAGAACAAGATGCAAAGCATATAAATGTACCCCCAGTTATATTGAATACAAGTACTTTCTGAGAGATATTCCATAAAGAACAAAAAACCATTTTGGGTTGTTATAGCCGTTAGTAATGGCTATTCTGGTAAAATAAAACATCGGGCATCATCCGTGACCCATAATGAACATATGTACAAATTTCCAGAGAGATTGGCCCAGAAGTTTTGTCTGGAGCAAGTAGAACACATTTTGACCACAGACAGACAGACAGACAGACAGCATTTCTTCGTTCCTATTGTAAAGTACTCCCTGTTCTATAAGAACTGGGAGTGCAAAAAAGGGAGTGAGGTGAAAGGGAAGCATTTATAAAAATCTATTATTTTGATGCATGGAAAGCACTTTTGCTATTTGCACAATTTCTGGTTTGTGGGTTATTGTCTTGACAGAATTGTAGCCGGAGGTATCTTCCCCTTTACCTCCCTTGATCATTGAATCTCATTTTCGTGGTGTAAATTCTTTAAATTAGAATACCTCAGAACCTACGTAGTTGTATATACGTCCTTGAGGTCACAAAAATTAACGTATTCTATTCATTACAACCCTGTTGGGCTGAGAAGCCCATATTTCTCTAAAACTGGTATTTCGCATAATTAATCTTGGCACCATTTTGAAGTGTCTGACAAACATACCATAAATTATTCTTGATTTCGCAGAATGTATGAGAGAATCCAAAGAATCCGAAAATGCACACTGAAAGTAAAGTCCATAAGCTCCCATTTCGTATATCGCATGCCTATGATCTTTTCTGTACAAGCTTGTGACTTCATGAAATGACTGACAGCGCTGGTTCCTCGAGCAAGTCACCTTCTTTGTTGATTCTCAGAGTTTTGATCTAAATTGTTGTTTTACAAAATTCAGACTTCCCAATCGAAATCTTCTTAATGACTCCATTGCTATCATAGAAGCAACTAAAAATGTATAAAAATTATCATCCGATGGACGATTTCAACAGAATAACATTTTATCGAAAATTGTGTCGAAAGCACATGGAGATGGCCATGTGGCGATGAAAGCAAGCTGTGTTTCCGATCAAATTTTAAACACAAAGTTCTCCGCTCAGATGGCATCTTGGATCATGAAATTTATATGTATGAAAAGAACAAAAATGCCAGCTATTCCTTCATTACAAAATTATTTCGTGCTGTTTGTATTTTTTAATCGAAATAGAGGTAAATGTGATGTAAACTCGTTAAAAGCGGGTTCATTCTGAGACCTTAATCACCAATGACTTTACACAGCCACAGAATTGTCACATATGACTTACTGCATTTTATCCTTGGGTTCTGAGGTTTTCATCGATATCAAATATGTTTGGATACTTTGAACGGACGGCGAGCTAGATAACACAGAAACTGCGACAGATAGTACAAATTTTGTCATTTACTGTCTCACGAGGCCCATTTTGAGTGTGGCACTGTGTTGTCTTCTTTGCGGTTCGGTCCAACTGTATATACCTGGGGCGCTGCGTGAGTGCAATCAGTGTGCCCTGAGTGTTCCCTGGTGTGAGCGACTGGCGTGAGGCAGACAGTGTGCTCAGTTTGCTGAGTGCGACAGAGAGAGAGTTCCCAGGGCAGTGTTCCTGGTTTGAGCTTATTATGGAAGGAAAATAAAAGAAGGAAAACTCCACATCGTCCTCTGTGTCTTCTTGACTGGCTGCTGTCCCTTGGTTCCTGCTTACCATCATCTGTCTGTCTTCACCTGCACACCCCTTACCCCTCCACACCATCACAGAACCATATACAGTCACATCCACATTTGTTTCTTTATATAATGAAGTTAATATTGAACAATGAAAAGAATATGGTCCACTGACAGAAGGCTTGAACAATCATATGCTACATTTTGGGAAAATTTGGTTTTTCCATGGATTCAGTCGAAGTTTGTATATTAAAAAACAACAAATTTCATGGACATTATATGATTTCAGACTTCTCTGGAAGCTGTTCACTGTTCACACATTTTTCAATAAACAAATTAATTTCTTGGCAAGTTTTAATTACTCTCAGGTGGTGTTTTCTTCATGCACCATCTCTAGCTAATTATCAGCTGTTTCATTACCAGACATGCCACAGTGCGATGGAATCCAGGAAAAAGGTATCCTAATTCTCTTCAACATAATAACATGAACATAATATCTATTTTAAAAATATAAATCTTAATGACTACCAGATTTGAACTGGTCACTCAGCTGGGACACAAGCATTTACTTGGAGCTTTTTGTTATTTTTTATTCCCAATTTTGCAAGCTATATAGCACTGACTTGGAATCAACGCAGAAAAGTATTGTACAGACAGCAATGTTACTGTCACACACATAAAAATCAACACCATAAGAACTCTCGAAGCTGGAGTATGGCTGCCTTAATGGCAGGATCAAATATGGTCATACACACAAAAACTCCACTCCCTTTGTTGAGATGGAATTAATCCTTGACTGTCTATACAGGGAGTGACCGCAGGAGTAACAGCCTGTATACGCAGAAAAAAAAAACAACAAAAAAAAACCACACACCATAAGAATAGCTTACAGTTCTGCCATAAATATGGAGAACCCTTTCCCAAGAGAAAAGGATTTACAAATCTTCAGCAACGGAATCACAAAACCGACCCTGTACATGATTCTAAAATCAAACCATCTGTAAAAATCTTCAGATGATTTGGATTCATGGTTTCAATGTGTTCTCTTGCTTCACATGACAGAATAATATTATCAACCTTTTTCATGTCAGCGTAATCTGTATCAAATTCAGCGTGGATATGCTCCTGATGAGGTATGCTTGATACTATTAGCACATCTGAATACTTTCCATATCAATGTTACACTTTTCAAATATTTCATTTGTATAATCCATAAGGGGCTGGAGAAAGGTAAGGTGGTTGAGCCCTTTTAGGATAGTCCTTTTCTGTGCATGCATGCGTGTGTGTGTGTGTGTATGTGTATGTATATGTGCGCGCATATTGGTTACACGTTTGCTAATTATCAGCATGTTTGTATATGGGCAAATTCATGACTGTAAGACAGCAGAATCATCTTTTCCCTGAACTCCATGAGAAGTCATTACACACCTGAAGCACAGTACACAAATTCCTCCAGTTCTGCAAGTAGTGTGTCAAAGCCTGCATCTCTGCAAAGAATCTTTCCGTACATTCTACAATGTTTCAGTTCTCCTCTCTCTCCCCTCAACAGATCCCTGGAGGAATGTTTTAGCTAGGCCATTGGATCTTGCCACATGGCCATACCAATAACATGTTCCTTTCTCAATGGATGTCAGAAGACCTTCACATGTTCTGATGTGCTGGTTGATGGGCTCCCACATCATTTCATTAAGTGAAATGATCAGTATATCTGGTGTAGTGTCTTGGAGCAACAACTCGTTTTCATGGCTTGATTCTTCTCCCAGTTTTACTGTGACGGTCCTGTCACACATTCATGAAGATGGAATACACCAGTACACACAGATGCCTAATTAGTCTTTGAGGGGGATGTTACTGTCCTTCCATACAGTTCTGGTCTGGACAGCGCTGATGTTGTCTCTGCTCCCCCTGAGAGGACTCTTGGTCTGCAACCCTCTCTGCTAATGATAAATCCCAGGTAAATGCTTCTGTCCAGGAACAGCCATAGTACTGATGGTGGCATTGCACTTGGTCTTCTCAGCACTGATTTACACACCATAGCTTGCTGATGCTCTATTCATTCTCTGAACAAGCTTGGTGAGTTCTTGCTCACTGCCTGCCAGACCACTGATTTCTACAAAGTGAAGATACATAACTGCTCTTCCTTCCTGACAGAAAAGTGGTCACTAACAAATTGGAAGAAGAAAAGTTTAGTTCTTTCTCATATTATGAATGGTATTTAGCACAGAACAAACCAAGTCTGACAGGCTAGAGTGAAACATTTCAAAACAACCCAGCAACTCTGACAGAACAAATCATTTCGAGTTACAATTACTGACATTAAGATTCACCTGACCTTTTCAAAATGCACTTATGATAATTTGCTTTTTTTTCTCTGAAAGGTTGCATAATTCTCTGCAGTGAAAAGACATGTCAGATGTAGAAGGTTGACAAGAAAACTGTTTCTCTGCAGTGAAAAGACATGTCAGAAGTAGAAGATTGACAAGAAACTGGTTCTGTGCAGTGAAAAGACATGTCAGATGTAGAAGGTTGACAAGAAAGCTGGTTTCTCTACAGTGAAAAGACATGTCAGATGTAGAAGATTGAAAAGAAAACTGGATTCTCTGCAGTGAAAAGACATGTCAGATGTAGAAGGTTGACAAGAAAATGGTGGTTTCTCTGCATTGAAAAGATAAGTCAGATGAAGATTCGTAGAAAACCGGTTTCTATGCAATGAAAAGACATGTCAGATGTAAAGGTGGCAGTAAGCCGGTTTCTGTGCAGTGAAAAAGACATGTCGGATGTAGAAGGTTGACAAGAAAGCTGGTTTCTGTGCAGTAAGCCGGTTTGTGTGCAGTGAAAAAGACATGTCAGATGCAGAAGGTTGGCAGTAAGCCGGTTTCTGTGCAGTAAGCCGGTTTCTATGCAATGAAAAAGACATGTCATATGGAGAAGATTGGCAGAAAGCCGGTTTCTATGCAATGAAAAGACATGTGAGATGGAGAAGGTTAGCAAGAAAAGCCAGTTTCTGTAAGCGTTTCCTTAAATACTTTCTTTCTTCTTCCTAAGGCAGGTAACCAACACTGAAAACTTCAGGTGATAGCCTTGGTTAAGAACATGAACGGTGCGGGTTTCATGAATAAGTCCTTAAAACAGAAGGCTCGGTCAAATGCCACCTCTGCTGGAACCTTCTTTCGGAAGACAATCATCAGACGTTAAAGCTAGAACTAATTAATGATCCGATGGAATGTGTGGAGTAGAATCTTCAAACAAAGAACGTTCAATAGATAAATGATCTGCCAGTAAGAACTTCAGTTTGAAGGACGATCTTCAGATGAAAAAACAAAACGAGCTGAGGGTTCCTCTTCTTCAGCGACAAGACTTTCTGCGATTCATCGTATGTGAAGACATGGTATTAAAAGGCCACATAAATTAAAAGAAAAAAAAAAAGCTTGACCAGAGAGAACGGCAGCTGTACGGACAGTAACCGGCCTGCCAGGCTGGGTGAGTGTCCGGCTGTCCCTTGAGAATTTGCGGGCATCCTTGAGTGTCTTGAAGAATGCTCTGTCAAGTGGCTGTGAGGTGAGAATGTGATCCTATGTAGTCTATGTTCATCGCAGAAATCAGCTGCCGTCAGGGTTTTATGGTTGTCACGATCTTATGGCAAGAGAGAGAGAGAGAGAGAGGGGAAGACAGAGAGAAGGAGGGAGGAGAGAGAGGGGGGTGGAGGTGGGGGTGGGGGGAGTTACAATGAAGGGATCAACTGATGACGTTTACCCCGCTTTTGACGTGCTGCGATCATTAAAAAAATTCACACTCTGTTGGAGCTTCACACACGCACATTCCAAACCAATAAACAAATCTGCACACACACATACACAGAGAGAGAGAGAGAGAGGAGAGCGAGAGAGAGAGAGATAGAGAGAGAGAGAGAGAGATGATAATAGTACTAAATGAATGAATGAATAAAGACAAAGGGAAAAAACACACACACACACACACACACACACACACACACACACACACACACACCACACACACCACAAGAGAGATGCTCTTCTCTTGTAAAGCTGTCTTTTTTCCAAAATAAACGTGTTAACATACAAATCCTAAATCACTGTTGCAATGCTACTTTATTTCTATGACGAAACTGAAAGCAAATTTACATAATCTGGTCCCTTATGTACATCATATAAATGACAACAATTTTTGATGATCTGGTATCTTATTTGTATCATGAAATTGTAACCAAATGTATGCAAGCTGTTACTATATTCATAAAATGAAAATGAAAACAAAATAACATCATTTTGTTTGTACCACACTTCTTCATCTATCCACTGTTTGAACAACACCTTTAGCTGAATAAATCTCTCTTCATGAACACCAGAGTCTTTCTTTCGGGCTATGAGTACTGAAACACACAAGTACCGACTCATTCAACAGCATAAAACGACAACAGCGACAACAACAACAAAAACACCACCACCACCACCACCACACAACAACAACACAGCAACACACAACACAACAACACAACAACAGCAACAACAACAACAAAAACAACAACAACAACGACAACAACAACAACAACACACACACACACACACACACACACACACACACACACACACACACACACACACACACACACACACACACACACACGGAAGTGCTGTGACGTTAGGGTCACTAATTTTTTGAAACAATTCTGAATAGTATACCATATTCACAAGGTAAAATACAATATGGACATAAAAAGAAACTTTTACTCATGAATGCCCATAGATTTAGTTTCCATTATCACTTTCACATCATTGTTATCATCTCCTCGTATCAATTTTAAATCTCTTTCACATCGTTTCCATCATCTCTTTGACATCGGTTTCATCATCTCTTTGACATAAGTTTCATTATCTCTTTCACATGAGTTTCATCGTCTTTTGCACATTGTTTTCATCATCTCTTTCACACAGTCTCGACGACATGACCCGCATATGAACATGCTTATTACCACAAGCGATATCGGGAATGTTCAAGTGTATAAAACAATGATTATGTATATAAGCTGAAATCAGATCCGCTGTAGCGTCAACGCTTATGCAGCAATCAAGTCTTATCACATCAAATCAACCAGTACCGATGACTGTAGCATGGCGGGCACCACGCTGATATGGAAGAAGAAATCTGGTCACAAATAGATAAAAAAAAAACATGAAACTGTGTAGTCACAAACACAAACACTTCAGACAGGGTAAGTACAAACGACCAGTGCCGTTTAAGAAAACAGATATTTCAATCAAGCAAGCAACCAACTGACCAGTCATACAAGCGATCGACTGAACGTGTTTCCTATTCACATATGGATACTGCCCGGACTAACCGATCAGTTCACTGACAAGGCAATCGACTGTTCCATCAATGGGAATATCGAGCCTTCACGTATATGCATATACCGTGTCCATTCTCCCAGACACGCTGAAGACCATGTCACATTAACCACACACTATGGCACCGGATGCTGGAAGCAATATTTTTTCACCACAACGTCAGTCCAAAACGAACAGTACTCTGGTCTCAAGGGGGATGCTTTTCGGAGATGGACTGGATGCAACTATGTTTGTAATGTCATGATCCATCTTCCATTTGCCTGAAATTGTGCATCCACACAAGGAAAATTCCGTGTATGATTTATCGAACTGCATCGAGTTGAAACTGAATCTGTACAATATGCCATAATTAAACTTAAAATGCCCGGAAGTTTCAAATCCATCAGATGAAACGTCCTGTTAGAATTTTCTGGATGGCTTCAATCAGGAGTCCTCCATTTCATTTTCGGAGAAATGTCCGATCAGAAATTCCCAAGCAGTACATTTTACATCATCCACGTAAAGTTAGACTTCTCTCAGGGAGGGTGAGTTGGTGAGGGAGGGAGAAAGGGAGGGATATAGGGTTGGGGGTGACGGGAATGGAAGACCGGAGGCAGAGGAGGGGCGAGGAGGGGGGGGGGGAGGACTTGAAAAGAGATTTTAAAGTGTCGGTGATTAGACATTCTATCCTGACATGCAAAGATGTCGGTACAGCGTTCAAATGATGTACATCTCAAAGAGGATGGGTGTCAGACGAAAAAGCTGCGACAATATCATCAACACAGATTCACAAGTACCATTTCTTCTATAATCTCAGAACATTAAAAAAGACACCTAAACAAGACCATTATCATTACATGCAATACCTTTCATCATTTTGTTAATTAACACGTAGGTTATATCCAACCAGAACGCAAAAATTGGTCGTGAATGAATGAAACCCCAAGCAGGGCAAACCATGTTCAAGTCACAATACCAGGCTTCTCTCACACTCCAGGACTTTAATCCACGCGTGCAGTTCAACGGGGTCCATGAGGGCAGTTTAATTCTTGGAAAGTTTGGCCCGGATGAGGAGGATGAGGAAGGCGATGATGCGGAAGCCAACCAGAAGGACGAGGAGGAGACCGATGTTCATCCAGTTGTTGTCCTGTTGCGTGAACAAACAAAACGTTATGAGTACACGACGTGGATTGACACAGTCATCATTCTGACAGCATGCCCAAATCTTGTTTATCTGTTTCAGTGATGTTACAGCTCAGCGTATTATTTTTTGATTCAATGCCCATCTTGCGCCCAATTTGACCAGATGAGTGATTGCTCTTTCTTCATGTTCGTTGTCCTGGGTGTTGTTTATCTTGCCTGAAGAAGACCTAAGAGGTTGAAACGCGTCGTGTTTAGTCTTGTGGTTCGCTTGTCTTTGTTTGGTATATTTATTACATAGACTTTTAAAACATTTCTTTTGACTGTAAGTCAAACAACAAAATCCGATAAGAAGATGAACAAACTCTCTATGTTCAGTCTACATATAAAGAGGAGAATATGAGGGAACTACTTTATGAGAAAAAAAGCTTTCAGTTCTATGCTTTATATCGCAAAGCGACAAACTGCTTTGTCTGAAAAAAAAATGCGTGTTTTGAAGTACTGGGACAATCTGAAACAATTAAATCGCCAATTTCAGCAGTTATAAGAAGGAAAAGGAGGGCGAGAGAGGGGGAAAGCTGATAACTGGTACATATTTCCTAACTACACAGGCAACATTGACACGACTGTCGTAATTCTTAATAAAACCCACAAAAATTTACACAACAAACCTTGAAACGAAATTATTAGTCTGACCAGAAACACCGAGTTTGCAATGCAGAGCTGGTAATACGCACCAGTATATGAACCACTCCCATAGTGTATTTCAGCAACCAGTCCACAGATATTAACCTTGTCTGAACCCATCCAAACTGTACGTCAGCCACCACACCACTCTCTCTCTCTCTCTCTCTCACACACACACACACACACACACACACACACACACACACACACACACACACACACATTCACACTAGAATAGTCAGTGAATGAGACGTTACGTAATCTCTCTCTCTCTCTCTTTTCTCTCTCTCTCTCTAGACTGATCCAGGCAAGACGTGTTTTCAAGTCGGCTCTGAATTTAATTGTCATTTTTGTTAATTAATCGTCTTCTTGCCCCCGATCATTAGAATTTTCATTCAGGAGCGTCTGCGGAGGTTTTGTGCCCGTTTTTCAAATTTTATGCGTAGACGAGCACAACAGTGTAGACTGCTGTGTTTGAAGACAGTGAAAATTCGTAGTATGCGCCTGTCCTTCGCCCTGATCTTTCTGATCGCCACTCTGCTTCAAAGGTCTGGCGATGTGGAGTTGAACCCAGGACCTGGTCAAGATTCAAAGAAGACGGAAACAGGAACTATGCGCCAAACGCGACTCCAGTCAGCAAGCAGTAACCTGTCTGTGGACGGCAGAACAGGTTCAACCGATAGGACGGGGTCCGATCGGGAACCCTCCATCCATGACGTTCTGCAGTCCCTGTCAGGTATGGACCAGAGCTTGTCACGACGGCTGGATACCCTGAATACTCACTTCAACAATCTTCATGAAGCGGTGTCCGGTCTTAGGGAAGAAGTGACCAAACAACGCGAGGAAATTGAAGCTTTGAAAAATGAAAATGAGAAATTGAGAACAACTAATCGCGAGCTGTCTGATAGAGTTGAACAAGTGGAAAAAGAGCTTGACGATCAAGAAGGAAGGTCAAAGAGAAACAATTTGATTTTCTCTGGCCTTAAAAAGCAAAAGTCGAAGGAAACCTGGGACGATTGTGAAAGCCTGGTACAAAGTGTAATCAAAGATCAGTTGAAGATTACGGATGACATTTCTTTGGACTGAGCTCACCGACTCGGGAAAAGTGACAACGCTCCTATTGTGGCGAGATTTACCAACTTTAAGGACAAAGAACGTGTACTGAAAGCCAAGAGACAATTAAGATATCTGGATGAAGGAAACACTATCTTCATCGCCGAAGACTACTCTAAAGGAGTCCGCGAGGTACGGAAGAAGCTGGTGCCGTTCCTCAAGAGGGCCAGGGAAGACAAACTGAAGAAGGCCAGCATGGTTTTCGACCACCTCCTGATCGATGGCAAGCGATGGTACTACGATCAAATGAACGACACCCTAAGAGACTCAAAGTGATGTGTCGGCCAACAGAAGGCTGAGAAACTTCCGACAGAAACTTTACAAAATTATAAAATCAACAAGTCTACTACCTCCCCAGGAGAAAGCTGTGACGAACGTTGCGCTTTCTTGGATGGATCCAGCGGACGGGTATGCTGTGGTGAAGCAGCGTGTGCGGAATTGTGTCAATTGGGGAGGACCGAGATCCCGTGGGGTCTGGGCTGGAGGGGGGTTGATTCTGTGCGCACACACTGTGACAGAACTTGTGATGGTGTTGATTCTGTGCGCACACACTGTGACAGAACTTGTGTTGGTGTCAATTTTGTGCGCACACACTGTGACAGAACTTGTGTTGGTGTTGATTTCTGTGCGCACACACTGTGACAGAACTTGTGATGGTGTTGATTCTGTGCGCACACACTGTGACAGAACTTGTGATTGTGTTGATTCTGTGCGTACACACTGTGACAGAACTTGTGATTGTGTTAATTTTGTGCGCACACACTGTGACAGAACTTGTGTTAATGTTGATTCAGTGTGCACACGCTGTGCCAGAACTTGTGTTGATGTTGATTCTGTGCATCACTTGGATAACGGAGAAGAGGTATGTTTAACACAGATTAATAATTTCACTTTTGTCACGTGGAATGTAGACGGTCTAGTGTCAAAACTGGATGAAACAGACTTTATTTATTATATTTCTAATTTTCACTTTGTAAATTTAGTAGAAACCTTTGTAGATAACTTCCATGCATTTAAATTTCCAAATCACACAGCATTTTGTAGTCCTGCCCAAAAGTTTTCAAAACAAGGTCGACGATCAGGTGGTGTTCTTGTATTAATTAAAACTACGCTTATTCCATTTGTTCGTCAAGTAAAATGTAAGTATGATAATATGTTGTGTTTATTATTGACAAAGAATGTCTCGGACTAAACAAAAATCTGTTATACATGTGCACTTATGTGCCACCAAGTGGAAGTCCTTTCTATCAAATTAATAATATTGATAGTGGTATAAGTCTGGTGGAAGAATGTCTGACGGACATGATGATAGATAAGAATATGTATGTTATGGTATGTGGGGATTTGAATGCACGGACTTCTGACACGTCTTATGAAATTGATAGTTGTTGTCTACCTTTTCACATCGATTCAAAAAATGATGTCAATATTATGACAAGGAAGTCAGAAGACAAACAAGAGAATATGTTTGTAAAATGTTATTAAACATGTGTTCTACCTTAGGACTCTGCATCCTTAATGGCGCTTGTAACGGCGACCTCCAGGGTCGCTATACATATGTATCCGATTTTGGGTGTAGTGTTATTGACTATTTTATTTTATCAGAAGAATTATATCATACACTCTTGCCAACATGTACACTTTTTGTTGCTGACAGAATTGAATCAAGTCATATGCCTGTTGAATTCTCGCTGTGTGGGGTAACAAATGGAAATGATTTTGATAATGAGATATCAAATGAAAATAACAGTTACATTAAAAGATTGATTTGGAATCCACAGAAGAAGGACATCTTTCTAAGATCTCTTGAGTCTGAAATGATAATAGAAAAGATTGATTTGGCAACTAGACTTGTTGAAGTCGATGTAAATAAGGCTCTGAAAGAATTTAATGGTTGCATGATGGACGCTGCTTCATGTATGCTCGTAAATAAACGGATGGGTTACATGTAATCAGAAAAACTGTTTGGTTTGATAATGAATGTTTTGTCGAAAGACGAAATGTAAGAAAACTCCTTAGAATCTTTCGCAGCCCCTGTCGAAGGGCAGCTAATGATGAACAAATAAAAAAGCTGAAATCAGATAATCTGCATAATTACCGTAAGGCTCGAAGAGAATATAAAAATTTACTTAGGCGGAAAAAGAAACAAAGTAAAACTAGAGCTTTTTTCCGAACTCCTGGACAGGATCGATAATCAAGAAGAATTTTGGAAGAAGGTGAACCAACTAGCACCGAAACGTAACAGTCATTGAACAGTATATCTACAGATAAATGGTTTAACCATTTTCGTGATCTTTTGGAGATCGAGGACTGTACTGAGGATATTGGTGAAGTAAATAATCAAATGACTCCGGAATACACAGAAGTTTGATTTTTTTTACGTACTAAATGCACCAATCTCCAATCAAGAAAGAAGCGCCATTAAAAATCTGAAAAGTGGAAAAATCTCCCGGGCCTGACGGTATAATTGGAGAAATTTTTAAGTGCGCATCAGACGTCGTTATAAAATTTTTTGAAAAATGTTTAACGAACTATTTGATAAAGGTACTTATCCAGAAAACTGGTCAGAATCTTTAACACAGCCATTACATAAAAAGGGTAATTTAGACAATCCCAACAATTATAGAGGTATCTCGCTTACAGACATCAGCGGAAAACTTTATAGCCATATCATAAATCATAGATTACAAGTTTGGATTAATATGCATAATATCATAGATGAACATCAAGCTGGTTTTAGAAAAGACTACTCAACTATAGACCATATATTTACACTTTTTGCCGTTATTCAGAAACAACTGTCTCGAAATCGTAAATTATATGTCGCATTCATTGACTTCGAGAAAGCATTCGATTCTATTTCAAGGAAATTGTTATGGCCTATCCTACAGAAAAAAACGGAATTCGAGGTAAATTATTTGATTGTGTGAAAAGCATGTATATTAACTTAAAGACGCGGGTTAGAAATGGTTCAAATATGACAGATTACATAAACTGCCTGCGTGGAGTAAAACAAGGAGAGATGTTTGCAGTCCTGTCTATTTTTTCATTGTTTATAAATGAATTAGCAGCTGACATAATTAATAACGGAAGACACGGGGCTGTACTAACACCTACTCTTGTCGAACTTTTTATTTTGTTATTTGCAGATGATATATATTAATATCTGAAACGCAAGTAGGGTTGCAAAATCAGCTGAATAATTTGTATGAATCATCAACTAAATTGAAATTAAAAGTAATATGAACAAAAGTAATATATAATTGTTTTTCGTAAAGGCGGTTTTCTTGCAGCGCACGAACACTGGCATTTGGGCGGTTCTGAAATGAAAGTAGTGAACACATACAAATATTTAGGACTATATTTTTCTACAAAATTGAGTCTCTCATCCTCCTGTGGTGACCTAGCTACACGGGGTAAAAAGGCGGTTATTGGTATATTGACATTGTTATATAATTATGATATCCAGTCTATTGAAATTTTTTGTAAACTCTTTGATGCTAGAGTGCAGCCAGTACTTCTATATGGGTCAGAAATTTGGGGTCTTGATGAAAGTATAAAATGCATAGAAAAAGTACACTTGTTTGCATTTAAACGCTTTCTAGGTGTCACAGAAAGACTGCTAATGCGATGGTTTATGGAGATACTGGTAGATTCCCATTATATGTGAATGCATACATTAGATCAATTAAATACTGGATCAAACTGACACGGATGAATGAAAATCGCCTCCCCTACAAAGCTTACCTGATGCTACTTAATTTGGGAGAAAGGTAAAAAGAACTGGGTAACCAACATTCGATTAGTTTTTTTCATTTGGATTTGGGTTTGGGTGTGGGGAAAATCAAGGTGTAGAATCAGTTGACCATTTCATAAATTGTTTTAGACAAAGACTGATAGATTGTTACTGGCAGGATTGGGACAGTCGAATTTGTTCAAGTGAAAGATTTACAATGTACAGATCATTCAAAATGAATCATACTCAAGAACTGTATTTTGCAATTGACACAAACAGACTTGTAAAGCAAGCACTTGTTAAATTCAGGTTTGGAGTGAGTAATATCAAATCGCACTCACTTCGGTACAAAACTATAGAGATGTAGAATTAATTTGCCCCATGTGTAATAATAACCAAGAAGATGAAATCCATTTTAGTTTGTGTTGCCCGTTCCTCAGTGACCTTCGACGTGATCTCATACCACTCAAATACTATAGAGAGCCAAATGCTTTTAGATATACATTGTTAATGTCTTCAAAAAATCCAAAAATAGTAAAACAGTTTGCGATATTTCTTTACCTAGCTTTTAAACGTAGGGACGCAATTGTGAACGACTAGATATGCTGGAAAAAAACATGACTGACAACATGATGGTAGGATACCCGAGGTGTAATTTATAACTTTGTATGTCCTTGGTTCTGAGCTGGTTTATGTTGTTTGCCTCTTTTGTAATGTAAGAGTGTACGATTGTTTCTTTTCTATTTTCTTCTTTAAATGTCAGAAATATATTCAAACATTGTCACATCTAGGTCACGGTATTTTATGACTTGACCGAGTATTCAGTTCGTTGATACCGTAGCTTTTCCTCGTTGGTGTGTGCGTCAGGTAGTGGGTTTTCTGTTTCATGGTTTGTTGTTCTATGTACGTCGAAAATAGAATAACAGTGTCAGTGCACCAATCATCTTTTTTTTCACAAGGACAGCCCCAAGGGGAAATAGGTCAGTGTATGAGACGGTACGTAATCTCTCTCTCTCTCTCTCTCTCTCTCTCTCTTTTCCACGACGCGTTCTTGATGTCATATTTATACCCTTTCGCATTTGGTTTCAAGTATGAGGGGAACGTTTTGGACTTGTAGGAGGGCGGGGGGCTGAAATTTAACACGAGAAATATATCTAAACATCGTCACATGTAGGTCACAGTCTTCCATTACATCACCCAGTATCAAATTCGTTTAAACTGTAGCTTTTCCTTGCTGGTGTGTGTGTGTCAAAAGTGTGTGTGTGTGTGTATGGGGGGGGGGGGGGGGGGGGGGGGGGGGGGGGGTAGGGGGGGGCAGGGGGGGGGGGTTCTTCTGTTTCGTTGTTTGTTTTCCTACATGTGTGGAAAATAGAATGCAAGTGTCAGTGCACCTATCTTTAGCGTATGAATAAACCCAAGGGCTCTGTCTCACACTCCAAAATCTGTAAGAACGCAAGAGATGTTCATCAATAACAGAATTATACTGACACGCACGTTGAGCGAAAGTAGATGAAGAACAAGATGCAAACATACTCCCAGTTTACCTTGAATACGACGTCACAATCAAACATGCGTCATGATGTCTTTCGTCACTTCGGATTATGACGCAAAGAAGCTTTGACGTCATGTTTGCGTTATCATTTTCTAGATATTCCATAAAGAAGAAAATCAGTTTTGGGGCGTTGTAGCCGTTAGTAACGGCTATTCTAGTAAAATAAAACATCGGTCATCATCCGTGACGCATAATGAACATACCTAAAATTTTCAGAAAGATCGGTCCTGAAGTTTTGTCTGGAGCGAGTGGAACACATTTTGACCACGGACAGACACACACACACACAGACTGACGGACAACATTTCTTTGTTCCCATTGTAAAGTACTCCCTGTTCTATAAGAACTGGGATACAAAAAAAAAGAAAGAAAAAAGAACAGCATGTGAAAAAAAGAGGAGGATGGAGGCTCCACAAATAACACACACACACACACACACACACACACACACACACAGATTACGTATCATCCTTGCACTTCGTTTTTGATTTCAAGGATGGCTTCGGGGAATGTTTGGACTTGTGGGAGATCGACGAAGGTGGGGGAGGTGGGAGGGGGAAAGGGCAGAGAGGAGAGAAGAAGAAATGTAACGCAGCAATTATATTTAAACATTGTCACATTTAGGTCACAGTATTTCCTTACATGACCAAGTATTTAGGTCGTGGATACTTTAGCACTTCCTCGGTGCGTGTGTGTGTGTGTGTGTGTGTGTGTGTGTGTGTGTGTTTCAATATGTCGAAAAAACAGAATTACAGTGTCAGTACACCAACATCAGCTGATAAATAGACCTAGGGGGCTCTGTGTCACCTTCTGAAGTACTGAAGACCGCAAGAGATGTTCATCTGAGGCGCGCGGGTGTTTATCCGTTTGCCTCCTCGTCTTTCTCTCCGCCTTTATCCCTGCCTGACTACCTGTCGGTCTGTCAGTCGCTCTCTCTCTCTCTCTCTCTCTCTCTCTCTCTCTCTCTCTCTCTCGCAAAAGACCTCTTTGATAATGACAATAGAATATCGAAGTGCCAAAGTGTCAATGACAATAGAATATCGAAGTGCCAAAGTGTCAAAAAGTGTCAACTCTCTCTCTCTCTCTCTCCCATCCTCCTCCTCCTCTCGCTCTCTTATTTTTTTTTTTTTAACTGGATTTTTTTTTTCAATTGTACTCATGCATTGACTGTTGTGTTTTATTTTTCATGTATATCGTTTGATTTTGTTCTCTCTCTCTCTCTCTCAGTCTCTCTCTCTCTCTCCTCTCTCTCTCTCTCTCTCTCTCTCTCTCTCTCTATATATATATATATATATATATATATATATATATAAAACAACCAAAGGTGCCACCTAAGAAGCAAAAGAAAATCATGAAAGATAACCTCTTAAGACACAAGTGCTGAGGGCCAGTTCTTGGAATGAATCCGCAAGGGACTAAATTACATGCTTCTTAGGTGGCACCTTTGGTTGGTTTTTTTGAAAGCTCAACAAACATACTACAGTATTGCACACCAGCCTTTTTCTGGTATAGCATTGTTCTTAAAACCGAAAAGGCAGAGGAGTCAAATTACCACTTTCCGCGGTCACTGAGGAGAAACATCAGGTTTCGAAATATCGGTATCTGACCAGGAGTTATATGTTAGTGAGCTTCTTCCCTATTGGAGATGGTCTCCCGCTTCGGAGACTATAAGCTTGCTGAAGGTTCATTTTGAGAAGCATTTATTATATCCCCATTCACCCTCTCAAGCACATACTGTCAGTTAGGCAGAATCATCTACACTGCAGATATGAAGGCTTATCACCCGCCTATTTCTACAATCTGAGACATAAGAGCAAGCTTTGTTTATAATTATATATATATATATATATATAATTTTGCTTCTTAGGTGGCACCTTCGGTTGTTTTTTTTTTGAAAACTCAACAAACATGCTACGGTATTGCACAACAGCCTTTTCTGGGATAGCATTCTTCTTAAAACCGAAAAGGCAGAGGAGTCAAATTACCACTTTCCGCGGTCACTGAGGAGAAACGATCAGGTTTCGAAATACCGGTATCTGACCAGGAGTTATATGTTAGTGAGCTTCCTCCCCATTGGAGATTGTCTCCCCCTCTCCCCCTTTGGAGACAATAAGCTTGCTGAAGGTTCATTTTGAGAAGCATTTATTATTCCCCATCACCCACTTAAGCACATACTGTCAGTTAGGCAGAATTCTCTACCACTGCAGATATGAAGGCTTATCACCCCCCTATTTCTACAATCTAAGACATAAGAGCAAGCTTTGTTCATAATTCAATATATATATATATAATATACTTTTTTGTTTGCTTGTTTCCTGCCCAGAGGGCTGGATGCTAAAAAGAAAATATTTATGCTTAATTCAATACCCTCTTAAAACAAAATTCCATTAGTTTGTTCGTTCGTTAATCAAAATTAGAACATACAGACTTGCATGGTGAGTGAAAGTATATGAAGAAAACAAAGGAAAGAATAGTGTAGGAAAAACAAACAGGAGGTTGGAGACCCAAAGAGACAGAGAGAGAGAGAGAGAGAATAAATTAGAAAAAGGGGAGGGGGGAGACAACAAACAAACAATGGGAAAAAGTAAACGAATGTAGAAAAAGTAGGAGGATGGAGGAATACGAAGAATTATTTTACAAAATTTAAACCGTGCTATAAATCATTGTAATTGTTCTGTGCATTCTGTGCTCACATGAAGCCATTGCTTTCTTGTCATTTTTAATCTAAAAACCCAATCCACCTTTCGTAATTTGCATTTTTGTCATTTTTGTCTTAATGAAGAATTTTTTTTTGCTAATTAAAACAATCTCTCAATCTACTCTGATCTGTGTCACAACCTCTCGTCAGGTTGATAGTTTCAGTTTACGTTATCTATTATATCCGTTGCCATTTCTACTTTCTAAACGAAATTCAATCACGTTGCAATGCTTCTTCAATTAACTTTCCCAAACAATTTCCAGAAGCACTGTGTTGGATAATACATGCCCTGTGGCGAACAGAATTGCATGTACCAACCTGCCCCCCCCCACTGTTATAAACCTGCTCCATTCTGCTTCTACATCAGCCTGCTCCTACTTTTTATATCAACCTGCGACTACTTGTATCAACCTGCCCCTACTTGTATCAACCTGCCCCTTCTTTGTATCAGCTTGCCCCTACTTTGTATCAGACTGCCCCTACTTTGTATCAACCTGCCCCTACTTATATCAACCTGCTTCTACTTGTATTGACCTGCCCCTTCTTTGTATCAACCTGCCCCTACTTTGTATTAACCTCCCCCTACTTATGTCAACCTGCTTCTACTTGTATTGACCTGCCCATTCTTTTGTATCTGCCCATACTTAGTATCAACCTGCCCCT
>JADBJO010010412.1:0-7500 GCA_016801955.1 Conus betulinus | reverse complement strand
GAGGAGAGAGAATCAGACCTGCACAAGACGCACCAAAGTGATTCTGTTGATGAACATTAATAGAGAATCGCATCTGCACAAGACCACCCAAGTGATTCTGTCGTTATTGAGAAGCAGACCCGCACAAGACACACCCAAGTGATTCTGTTTACTACATTATAGAGAATCAGACCTGCACAAGACACGCACAAATGATCCTGTTAATGTACATTATAGAGAATCAGACCTGCACAAGACACACCCAAGTGATTCTGTTGATGTACATTATAGAGAAATCAGACCCGCACAAGACACACCCAAGTGATTCTGTTTTACTACGTACATTATAGAGAATCAGACCTGCACACCAGACACACCCAAGTGATTCTGTAGATGTACATCATATAGAATCAGACCTGCACAAGATACACCTAAGTGATTCTGTTGATGTACACTATACAGAATCAGACATGCACAAACACACCCAAGTGATTCTGTTTACGTTACATTATACAGAATCAGACCTCCACAAGACACACCCAAGTGATTCTGTTGATGTACGTGATAGAGAATCAGACTGCACGAGACACAACCCAATTGATTCTGTTGATGTACATCATAGAGAATCAGACCCTGCACATGACGCACCCCACGTGATTTATGTACGTTATAGAGAATCAACCCTGCACAAGACACACCCAAGTGATTCTGTTTATGTAGACTATAGTCAATCCGACTAAGCAGGATGTTAGAGTAAGCTTGTAATTGTAAGATCAATGCCTGTCTTATGCCGAACTGGATGAAGATAAGTGACTGCACGTTCATTTCGTCGTCCTGAGTGTTTTTGTATCTCGCCTGAAGAAGACCTCAGAGGTCGAAACGCGTCGTGTTTTCTCTCTTGTGATTCGTTTGACTACGTTTTTTTTTTGGCGCTGCGTTATCACTAACATTTCAATTAAATATATCTAAAGCAATGAAGGTTTTCAACGATTCTATTTTTAACTTGCTATTATGAAATAAGTTAAAACAATTCATTCTTGATTAAAGCCTGTCATATGACAGAGAAAGAGAGAGAGAGAGTTGTGCGCTTTCATCATACACCACTGTTTACTTACGTAAGCGGGTAGGTCTGTGCGCATGCGTGGTGTATGCGCGCTCGCTGCCTGTCTGTCTGTCTGTCTGTCTGTGTGCGTGCGTGCGTACGTGTGTGTGTGTGTGTGTGTGTGTGTGTGTGTGTGTGTTGTGTTGTGTGTGTGTGTGTGTGTGTGTGTGTGGTTTCTATGTGAATTTGCCCGGTCTAAAAAATGAAGAAGAAGAAATTGCGTAAGTGGAAAAAATATGAGCATTTCAAAAGTAAAATGCAACACACATGCACTCTCTCTCTATCTCTCTCTCTCTCTCTCGTCTCCTCAGTGGCACGCGCACACACACAACACCACACACAAACCACACACATACACACACACACATAAGCACAGAAAGTCCGCGCGCACATATCCACCTAAAAAATAGAAAAAAGCGACACAATGACCTCGTCATACTGCACCCGGATCAGCTGACTGACAATGCGGTGAACGTCCAGGTCTAGGGTCCTTGTGCCTTGGGGGTTTTGACAACGGCATGCTAAGCAACCAGACATCTTTTCTTACAGATAGGCAAGGGTTACTTACTTCATCCCCGACGTACGGCGAAGGTATAGTTTGTTCATACGGCAAACGGTATTTTGTTCACATGGCAAAGGTATACTTTGTTCATATGGCAAAGGTATACTTTGTTTCATATGGCAAGTATAGTTTTGTTCTACGGCAGACGGTATAATTTGTTCTTACAGCAATGGTATAGTTTTTGGTTCACAGGCAAGGTATACTTTGTTCATACGGCAAGGTATACTTTGTTCATATGGCAATGGTATAATTTGTTCTTACAGCAAAGGTATAGTTTGTTGTCACAGGGCAATGGTATAGTTTATTTCATACAGCAAGGTATAGTTTGTTCATACGGCAGAGATATAGTTTGTTCATATGGGCCAAGTTTTAGTTTGTTCATACGGCAAAGGTATAATTTGTTCATACGGTACAGATATAGTTTGTTCATGCAGCAAAGATATAGTTTTGTTCATATGGTATAGGTATAGTTTGTTCATATGGCAAAGGTAAAGTTTGTTCATACTGTACAGGTATAGTTTGTGCATATGGCAAAGGTATAAGTTTGTTCATGACGACAAAGGTCTAGTTTGTGCACAGAAACCATGAGTTACTGTGCACCATGTACGCACAGCAAAGGTCTAGTTTGTCCACAGAAACCATTGGTTACTGTGCATCCACTACGTATAGCAAAGGCATAGTTTGTTCACAGAAACCATGAGTTACAATATATCCCCGACGTACGGCAAAGGCATAGTTTGCTCACAGAACCCCTGTGTTATTTGCACACGGGCACACAGACGATGTGTGTCAAGGGAGCGAAAAAACCTCTCACAAAGGGCTGTAAAGCGTTTTAGAGGAAAAGAATGCCGCGCGTGGGTGGAGAAATAGGTAATGGGCCGATTAGCAGTAGCGCCCTCACCTAGCGCATACGGTCGAACTGTGTCAAGGAGGTTGAAGTGGTCAGGTAATTGACTGTCACGTGACAGATGGCACCTAAGGTAGTGAGGACCCCTCCCGATTCGAACCTTCCCGATAGCGAAAGGGAGGAAAATGTAACCAACTAGGACCTCGAGCATCGAGTGGGCGCCCAAATACTCAGTCAGCTGAAGTTGCTTTGTAAACAGACCTTGAAGAGCGGGAGTCTTGGGCTTGTTCAGATGGTATTGCCGTGGGGCACTGTGTTGATGTTTTTGTCAGGCTAGTTGAATGCGTGTGGACGTTGGTGTCATACTTTTCGCAAGGATAATTACTGTGTTAAAGTAGCTCCTGGAGTCGCGGGGAATTTTCGATGTCCATTTGGTGCAAAGTGCTGTTTTCCTAAGCAATTAGGTAGGAAGTGAGTGTGATGTGTAGAAGAATGTAGCGAAAGGGGAATTCAGTATACTTGTGAACAAGGTGGTAGAGAAGTAACACGGACAAAGGCATGGCCCAAAGGGAATCCTTTGTCTCCATCCCTATATAAACTGAGGGAGAACAAATATCACTGGAGAGAGAGGAGGAGAACACCACAAAAGAGAGAAGACAGAGGAGAGAGAGGATAGAAGAGTGAGCAGGACAGGATAGGATTGAGAAAAAACGTGGTCTGGGAGACAGAAGTGACAGCAAGATCTTAGGGTAAAAGAAAAGCTGAACAAGAAAAGACTGAGTTTGAAACCCAGAGGTGGGTGAAAGAGACAAAGAAGAAGATTTCTAACATCGAGTTTTCCCAAAGACGACCACGAAGACCCAGGCCTGAAATCTGGAGCCAGTCAACCAAGGGCGTCACCATCGCCCAGTGGTGAAGAAAACTTGAAGTGACTTGTTCAAGAACTGTGGTGTGTGTGAAAGTGTGTGTGTGTGTGTGTGTGTGTGTGTTTTGTGTGGTGTGTGTGTGTGTGTGGTGTGTGGTGTGGTGGTAAACCCGTGGGCCAGGTAAGAAGCCATTTTATTATAATACGGGATTAGGAAGTATTGATCTTTTATGTTTTGATTAGTCCATTTTGTGTAATTGAATTTTTTCATGTGTAATTATAAGTAGCATAGAAGTTGTATTTTTGTGTTCTCATCCGTGTTAGGAGAGAAGCGAATGCGTGACATCCCATTCCCCAGAGAGAGATGAATGGTTGGTGGGTGCATGATGCGCATATGCGTGAATGAGTGCAGAGATAACCTTAGTGTGTTAAGCCTGATTAGTAATACATCAACTTTGTGCACTTAAGCAGTACTATCACGATTTTTCCCCCCCCGTCCTGGACAAATGTATATCGAGGTATTATTCTTTCATTTGAAACCAGGGGTTACAGTACGCGTCTACAATGTAACAGCAAGGTGTTATTCCTTTCGTAGAAACCATCGGTGACTGTGTGTCCACTAGGTATATTCCTTCACACAAAACCATGGGTTGTCCTACATTCTACACACCCACCCACGTGCGCAAGGGGTTACAGTTCCTTCATAAACACCTTGAATGACTGTACACCTAGGATGCTCGGTGAGCAAACTGTCCCTTCACAAGAAACCGTAGGCTATTGCAACCACTCACGCGACGTACGACGTGCAAAATTTCAGGCGGGGTACTGGAAAGATTAATTGTTCGTTTCGTACGGTACGTCCATTTCTTCGCGGTTTCAGTTACTTTACTATTTATTTTCATAATTACATGTATTGGCAACATACGCTGCAACTGAAGCCAATCCATAAAAAAAGGAAAAAAGTCATTGTGCGAATGTGTGTTGGACAGAATCGTTGTGCAAACTTCTGAGGGGGAAAAAAAAAATCAAGGGATACATCAAATAAACGAAGACCAGAACCCCTGATCCCTTTGAAACAAGCAAAAAGTTTGTTTGAATAGGGTTATATAAAGAGCTAAGTTGGAACGGTGGGTCGTCATTCATCCCCTCTGAAGGTCATTGATCATCAAACTTAAAAAAAAATTGGGGTGAAATGAGGCATATGGGTCAATCTACCAATCTATCCAATCACATTCAAGAATGAAAAGTTTTTTCAAAAATACAAAACGTTTTTGTTTGTCGTTTTGGGACAAAATGCTTTCACTAAGTAGCCTGCCCTGATAACTAAAAAAAGAAAATTTTTTAAAAAAAAAACCTTTATCTACATGCTAATCACATTCCAGGAATTAAGTTCCGTATTATTATCATCATCAATCAGAAAACATTGGTTGGTCTGCACCACAGTCTGCCGAGGAGATGTTTAAAAACTCTGCTAGAGAATTGTGTTAATTGTGGCCTCCTTCTTTTCTTTTATAAATCGTTACAACAAACACACACCCCACACACACACACCACACACACACACACACACACACACACACACACCACAAACACACACACACACGCACATGCCAACCCACATACAAAGCACACACATAACATACACAACACAAACAGATTCACACACACACACACACACAACACCCCCCAACACACACCCCACCCCCCCCCCCCACCCACACCACACCCCCCACACCCACACTCACACCACACACCATCCCACACACACGAACACACACACAACACACACCACACACACACTCTCTCCTCTCTCTCTCTCTCCAGCCTCTAGGGACACGACACGGTAGAGCAAAGGGAAGAAAAGGCAGTGAATACTGACTGACCAAAGGACAACTGCTATGTTGGCGACACGATATGACAGCCAAGCAGGATCAGGTATGCTTGCCACTGCCGTACATTCCTGCAATCAAGGAGTTTTTTCTTCCGTTTTCTCAATTTAAAAAAAAACAATTTTGAATGCTTATTGCCCTGCATACCACGAATGGCTGGCACGGACATGGAGAGAGGGTGTGTGGGGTGATGAGACGGGGAGCGGGGGGGGGTGGGGGGGGGGGGGGAGGGAGGAGCGAAGGGATGGGTGAAGAGAATCAAAGGGATGGTTGACCATCAAAGTCCCCTGCCCTTACTTCCACCATCCTTCCCTCTATCCCTCTCCTTCCCCCGACCTCTCCCCCCCCCCTCCACACCACCACCAGCACAAACACCACACGCAAACGCATGCACACACCCATACATACACGCACCGCGCGCACGCGCACACACACATGCACGCACGCACACCACACACACATGCACGCACGCACGCCTACCACACCACACACACACTCGTTTTTACCACCACACACACACACCACACACACAACACACACCACACCGCAGGGAAAAAATATACATTCCTCCCAATCTTCCCCTGAACACAATCCACCCACCTTCTACTCTCTCCTTCCCCTGCCCTCCTCCCTGCCCTCTCTAACCCTCCCCCCCTAACCCCCCCCGCCCCCCCCCCCCCCATGCTTTCCGCCTCTAACAGTCACAACATAGCTTTCATTTCTGAACCAGCGACAAAAGTGCGGGTGGTGGGCAGTATGGGTTTTCAACTGAAAAGCATCTTTGTTCCCGAATCTTTGAACGGGACTTTATCGCGTGCAAACAGTAATGTACCTTCCACGCTAGTAAATTGCTGGCGCTTACAGATCAGGTAATTATCTTTCATTCAGCACTAGGTGAATCAGGGCTTTTGCCAGCACGCGCGCCGCTCGCGGCGCATACACTCACACACACACACCCATACACACACCACACACCACACACAACACACACACACACACACACACACACATTCGCACATACTCTCACACACACACAGATATACTCACACAAACACACACACATGCGCGCGCATGGCTTGCACACACACACACACCACACACACACACACACCACACACACACACACATACACAAACACACTCGCGCACATGCGGCGCATGCGCGTACCTACTCACAACACACACACCACACACCAACACACACACACACACACACACACAAACACCCACATACACACAACATTGCAGAACGTTTATCTTACCCATCATATCATCAGTATTCAATTGTAACGAAGTACGACTGGCCATCAGAACAAAGTTGGAACCTGCGGGCGCATACAACCACAACACTAGACATACAAACACACACACACACATGCGCCGCACACACACACACACACACACACACACACACACACTCATACTCGAGCACTCGTACAGCACATGCATTCACTCTCATAAATACACACATGCACGCACACATACGCGCGCACGCACGTACACATCCACGCCCATTCAGGATACGCTTCGGTGCTCGCACCCACCCCGATCCGTCAGTGCGCAAACAGCAGGGGCCCAGAAATCCACCAGTCGGACATCGACACATGCACACACACACACACACCAATTGCGAAAATGGGAAGAACAAAAAAAAAAAGCTTCTGGTAAGTTTTCGAATGAGTTCTCATATACATTTAAGCGATGAAAAAATAGAAATATCAAAAATTTACTGACAGAGACAGATAGACCCACATGAACTTCGTGTATTTTTTTTTGTATAAATGAACGTTTACTTGAACGATTCACGCGAATTTCAAAATCATAGATGCCAAAATACTATAGCAGGGAACCTGAAAAAGTAAAATGACGACGTAAATTGAACAGTACATCACAAGATAGATCATCAGACTGTGCTGTGATTAATGTTTTGGATAGAACATGCATGGACGAACCAACAACAGAGTATGTTTCTCAATGTACTTTTCCACATACATTTCTGTTACTGTGCATTTTAAGGTCAAATAAAACTCATCGTCATTGTTGCAATTATATTTCTTCTTTTCCCATACTCCTCTTTCTTTTCAAAACACAACATACAGATACAATGCTCGCGCGCTGCGCGTCCCGACACCACACACACAACACACACAACACAAATACACACGCACACACTCACTCCTGACTCGCGCGCTTAAATTCAAGAAAGAAAGCCGGGGGATGGGTAGGGGACGATAGAAACGTGCGTTGACATTATCGG
>JADBJO010010411.1:28604-73082 GCA_016801955.1 Conus betulinus | reverse complement strand
ACTAGATCTATAATAAACAAGTATTCCCTTCCTCTCCCTGGATTTAGAGCAAAAAAAGAAGAAAGTGTAAATGAGAAATGCCATGTAGGCAGTAGCAAAACTGGCCCAGAATAGAGCATTGACCACTTTCCCACACTGTAGGGGCCATCCGGGCATCCATTCCATTCATAAACACTGCCGCGAGCAAGCCGGTCATGACATGAAAGATCACAAAAGACAAAGATGGCATATTTTGGGTCAATATTAAAACAACATTGATTTTGAATGTGATGACACACCTCACACGAAGTTCAAAGCGCGTACTGCAAGAACCGATTTTCTGGGCTGCAAGAAGGAAAGAGGAATTCTGTGCTGCCCAGTTTTCCAGGCAGCAGGAAGGGTAGGATTTCTGCAAACTGGAAACCCGGGTTGTATGGATGAAAGACTTAAAAAGATACAGACTACACCAAACTCCTCACATTCAAATTAACAATATGAATAATTATAATAATATTAATAATTTCTAACACTTGGTATAACAATGTAAGCTACTGTTTGCTTTAAAAAACTTTAACGCATCGAAGTCCGACATGTGCAGAAAATATGTACACAAAATATGCATGCATACTCGTATGGATACACACATAAAAGCACACACAACATACAGACACACACATAAACACGTGCTCTTGCACTCATAACGCATACACATATTCACATGTGTGGACTTGCGTGTACACAAACTCGCCAACAAACACATACACGCACACAAAGAAAATACAACATATTTGTACATGAGCAAAGAGTAGTATGAGGCAGTTTGAAAGGGAGTCAGATCCATAGTGTCACCGCAGAATGTGAGAATGCCCTATTACCTATAAGAATAGTAATAATGAAAATCTATATGTACACTTACCTTCTCAATTACCAAAGAACTTAAACTGTCAACAAAATGATAACCCTCTTCAGTATGTACTTATCCGAGCTTAGTAACACCGAAAACCATTGGCAAGATAGGTAACTCCGTAATTTGAACATGGTTACTCAATTAAAAAAAATATTTAAAAGAGAGGAAGGAAAGAATGAAATGAAAACAATTTTTTAAAATTCCTACGAATATATATGTGCTATATCGTAAGTTTGAAGAATGTCACATGAGCCATTTACTCGGGGGAAAAAAAAATCTTCTTCTTCAGAACTTTCTTCCGAATCGTTGCTCATCATACCTTGAACCTCATCCCAGTCGAAATCTAGGTCACTCTAAGCTTCATCACCCAGCACTTTCACTAAGTCTTATGCTGTAAATTCTACAAATCACAGTATCTCCATCACTAAATCTCATTATAGAACGGCAGAAATCAAGGTAAGCCATGGTGAAAAACCGCATTTCGACTTCGAAACTTTAAAAATTTGTAACTCGAGAACCACGGCATGCATCGACTCGCGGTTTTTTTGCAGACGGTAGAAAATGGCTACAGGAAGAAGGAAATCACGTTCTCGCGAGACTTACTTTTCTACGAGAAACATGGCGGTGCCCATTGTTGCCACGTGTTTTACCGGATGCTGGCAGGCGCTCAGCGTTTTGGCTGTGTGATTTCCGGTTGGGCGCTCTATTACTTTCACATGTTTAACTGATATTCTGACATAGTCATCACTCTAGAACAAGCAAACTGCTTTTAAAAAGTACAGCATGGTAGCTCTAAGAGAATGTACTCATGTTTAAGTGGACTTTTATAGCAGCACACACACACACACACACACACACACACACATTAAGGCCATTTTCTTGCCTTAAAAGATCAGAGACAGCAGTTTGTTGGTTCCATCCACATGGCTTTCTGGCACATGTCTATTCCGGAACTGGAAAATGGAGAATCCCCTAGAAGAAAATGGGAATTCCCAATTAAAAGACAATGATACACAATCTGAAAGCTTTGACAGAGTTTAAAAACACAAAAACAGACACCTAACTGTAAATCACTGACTTCTTGCACAAGAGACGCAATGTCTGCTATATTAGAAAAATGACAAGTGCATGATCATCTTTAGCACACAAGAAATATATATATATATAAATAAATATAAGTGATGAAAATTACAGGGATCACAGTGATTTTCAGGAAACAATGAAAATATTTTTGTGAAGGATTGGTGGGATTCTTTACTCACTTTCCTCATACAGCCTGGCATCAACCTGGCCCAAGAAACACAGACACCTGCAGTGTCCATTAGGGAGGATACATCCAACACTTTCAAAGATGTAACCCTACAGCAGATGCCTTTGACTGTGTGGTTCCAGTCTTCTGAATTGAATCCCCCTGACTGGCTCTTCTGCACTTAAGTTGGCAGGGAAAAAAACAGTAACAGTGTGGGGGACTTTGCAAGACATCAAACCCTGCATGCAACAATCATACCCGAGAAAAAGACGTGCAGAGAGAGAACTCCATCGCAAAAACCAAACCAAACCATGAATGCCCACATATGTGCACATGGAGTGAGAGAGACAGAAAGTGAGAGAGAGAGAGAACAAACAGCTGCCTTGAATCTATTCAAAGAAATCTACATCCATCTATCAAGTAGCGATAGTCGAGACTCAAAAAAAAAAAAAAAAAAAAAAATTCATTGGATTTCTGATCTATACACATCTTGATGTAAAAAAACAACAACAAAAAAAACGAATGTTTTCTATTTCATTCACCCACACAATTTTTCTTTTCAATATCACAGATGACCTCAAACCAATGTTTGATAGTTTGTCTTTTTTACCTATATTTGGTGTTGAAAGGATGTGAATGGGTCAAAGTATAAATGAATTCACAAAACAAGGTGCAAAGTCACGTTTATTAATTACACAACAGAAAACTTTGATTTCAGACTTTTCTTCCGACATCACAAATAGCAGACATAAAAATGAATAACAACAATACTCCCCATACCTCTGTCTACAACTGGCTGGTTGTTTTGTTTTGTGTATTAAGTCAGCAGTATTTTGCACATTGTTGTTGGTGTTATCTGTATTTTGATTTGCTTCCAGGAACACTGCGCTCAGTGTCAACCTTCTCATGTAAATGGGTCATCCCACCTTCTTCCATACCACATCTTTGGAGGTAAAGAGAAATAAAACAAAAAAGCAGCACCACCACTGGCTTTTAACAGCAACACGAGAACGAGATCAGGTCAGAGCCAGTGTAACCATGGCAGCACCTGACGCCACAAGAGCACCACCAGGAGTGAATGAGCAATGTTGAGCTTGGTCCGTCTGCTGCCCCTGGAAAATAACATACCATGTAATTAAAATAAGAGGCACTATTTCTCTTCTTCTTTAATCTGTAATTGGATCCACGGCAAGTTTTTTTCTTTACACACAAATTTGATCTACTAGAAATCCTAGCCACAGCCTTGGAGCAGGTCCTGTGTGGGTGAAGAGTGTGTGAGTGGTGAGGACACTAACATCAACTGAATTGACTTAGATAAGATAAGATAAGATAATGCTGCTTATAGCCCAGCCGACCGCAAAGGGCCATATCAGGGCAATCACCACGTTAAAATCAACTCACAGGTCATTCATTCACACAATTCTTTAAAAGACATTGTCTAAAAACTCAACCAAAAGCTTGTTAAAAATCTTTCCACTGTAAAATCTCAGATCCGATGAAAAATGTTAACCTCTTTCAAGAACTCAAAGATCGCATCAGGCGGAACATCTCTGAACAACGTTTTCATGGAATCTGCTGTAAAATGGAATCTGCTGTAAATGATGCGTCTCACATCATGCAAGTCCCAACACTCTAAAAGAATGTTTTTCACTGTGAATGGCACATGACATGGAATGCACCATGGAGCTTCACTCTTTAAAAGGTATGAATGGGTAAAATACGAATAGCTGGTGTGCAGCCAGCATTGAACTGTTTCTTCTTTACGACCACCAGACGAAGATGAGAGGAACTCTTTTAGGTTTGGACAGATCTGGTAGAGTTTGTTATTTGTCTGTGTATTCCAATCCTCCTGCCAGAGGTCTCTGACATAATCATTAATTTTGGGTTTCAGATCTAAGCAGGGGATATATATGTTGGACATTTTCTCTCTTGTGGCATTTTTGGCCAATTGATCAACCATTACCCAAGCCAGAATAATGTTGTAACCCTCCACTTTCAACTTGGTAAAAAGTTCAAAGAAGTGTAAAAGTTCTGGATGCTGAAGGTTGCAGCCAGCTATGGCCTCCAAAGCTGACAGCAAATCTGACAGAACCAAAAAGTCCCTCTTCGCAGACTGTGAGATTATCCTCAGTGCCAGAACCAGAGCTGTAACTTCAGCAGAGTAAGCAGAAGCATCTGAGGAATATGTTCTAACAGTATTTGAGAAGGATAGGTCTAGACGTGCATTCCGCACATGAGGCTGCATACAAAGACCAAACGGCAGAATACAGTTAGGGGTGTTTTCGAATTTGCTTTGAAACTGAGGGTCAAAGACACAGTCAAAGGCAGGGTCTTCCGGATCAGAAAACAGTCTGATATAATAATTCAAAGACAGTTTCAGCCTGCGGTTGGACAGTGAAGGTTCACCTGCCTCTACATACAGGCTGTACACAGGGGTGGTGCGGAATGCTCCAAGACAGAGACGAAGCCCTTGATGGTGAATTGGGTCCAAAAGTTTTAGATAAGACGGTCTTGCAGAGCCGTACACAGCACAACCATAGTCCAGTTTGGAACGGACCAAGGTTCTGTAGAGGTGCACCAAAGTTTTATTATCAGCGCCCCAGTCAGTGTGCGCTAACAACACACAGAATATTCAGAGCTTTCTGGCAAGAAGTTTTAAGGTTTTTAATGTGGCTAAGAAAGTTGAGTTTTGGGTCAAAAATAACTCCAAGGAATTTGGCCTCTTTGACAGCTAGAATGGGAGACATCCCTATTTTGACTTCAGAATCTGGGAAAAAAAAAAATGACGAAAATTATGGAAGTGAATGCACTGTGTCTTCGTTGGAGTAAAAGTGAAGCCATTTTCATGATGAATTTTATCCACACAAAGCTGGAGCCTGCGCTGGACACTTGGGTACAGGCTTCCAGTTGCATAAACAGCAAAATCATCCACAAACAATGAGCAGTCTGAACCCTGTTGAACGGATTTAACAATGTTATTAATCTTGATGCTAAAGAGGGCAGGAGACAGTATGCTCCCTTGTGGAACACCCCAACTCCTGCTCATGAACATCAGAGACAGTGGTGCCAACCCGGAGCTGAAACTGTCATTCTGCCAAAAATTTAAATGAAAAGTGGAAGGTGACCCTGAAAACCAAGATCATCGAGATCATGAAGTATCCCAGATTTCCAGGTGGTATCGCAGGCTTTCTCCAAGTCGAAGAAAATTGCCACTGCATGCTGTTTGTTCAGAAAGGCGTTCCGAAGCGTAGATTCCAGACAGATCAAATGGTCCACTGTAGTCAGATGTTTGTGGAAACCACACTGTTCTTTCGCCAAAAGGCCATCGGTTTCAAGTTTCCACATGAGTCTAGCATTGACCATTTTCTCCATCAATTTACAGACACAACTGGTCAGAGCTATCGGACGATAGTTTGATGGTTAGAAAGATCTTTTCCAGGTCTGGAAATGGGAATAATGAGGGCTTTTCCCCAAGAAGGTGGAAAGAATCCAGTAGTCCATAAATGGCTGTATACAGGTAGCAGGATGTGCAGACCTTATTGCCGAAGATGTTTCAAAAGTTTATAATGCATTTCATCTCTACCTGGAGAGGAATCATTGCAAGAAAGGCAGATTTCAGTTGTTTTTAAAGTGAAAGGAAGATTGTAGTCTTCCATGTTGTCTGACAAAAAGTTGCAGGGTGATTTATCTTTAAGGGCTTTGTTTTTGACAAAACTGGCCGACTTGTTAAAGAGGAGGAATTCTTTTCAATGGTTGAAGCAAGCAGATTAGCAACTATTTTTTTCTTCGTTATTAAAGAGTCAGAAAACTTGAGATGGTTCACAGTGGGGCAGATGTTCTTCCCTTTAATTTTCTTGATGATTTTCCACACTTTTTTCTTCAATATTTGGATGTGAGACCTGAGTAAAACTGTCTCCAAGATAAACGTTTACTGGTCTTATATATGTGTTTGGATTTGGCCCTCAATTTCAAATGCGCTCGAACATTGGGTATCGAAGGTCTGCAACAGACCTGACGTTGAGCTCTTTTACGGGTTTTGTTAATTTCCTTGCATTCAGAGCTGAACCAAGGAACTTTTGGCATTAGAGGCTTCTTGGAAGATGTATGGATGGTTGACTTTGCGCAATTCAGTATGAAATCTAAAAGACTTCCTGCCGGATCTTCACTTTGCAGGATCTTGTCCTCTTCCAGATCCATAAAAAACTTAGTGGCAAAGAGGTCCAATCTGCTTTGTTGAAAATTGAGGCATTCTGGCAACGACTCACTCTCTGTATTCGCACACCGAAGGAACACAGGAAAGTGGTCACTACTATGCAGGTCCTCATCAACCTCCCAAACAAAATCCAAAAACAAAGATGGGTCACAGACAGAAAGATCAGACAAGATGTGGTGCCATTAGCAGAGTGAAAGTAAGTTGGCAATTTCCTTTTCAAGACACAGATCAAGCTCTGAAAACACTTCCTCTAAAAGCAGACCCCGTGGTGAAAATCTCTCATTTCCCCATAGAGGAGAGTGACCATTCAAATCATCCAACAGCAGGAAGGGTCTGGGAAGCTGCTCCAAGAGCGAAATGAGGTCCCGTTTGGTGACGCAGATATTTGGAGACAGATACAAGCTACAGATAGTAATTGTTTTGTGGAGAGTAACCCCAGCTGCCACTGCCTGAAGCGGAGTATTCAGAGCAACTGGGCTGTACAAAACAGAATTATGAATGAATAAAGGCTACCCCACCAGAAACAGATTGTACAGGTAGATTTAAAACTGTAGCCAGAAAGTGAAAAAGTTTTGTCCGACTTCAGAAGAGTTTCTTGGAGGGCAACTAGCATCGGCTAGCCTCGGCGCACAACAGCTGCATTCTTCATGATTGGAAGACGGTCCCCTGATATTCCATTGCAAGACTGTACAATGGAAGATGGTTGTGACCATCATAAAAGAGATATGGTGAAGGAAAAGAAATCTTGTACCTCTTCATCAGTAAGTTCCTATCATTCCATGTCAACATCATCAAGATCCGAGAGGACTGCAAATCTGTTGGCGTTTCTCTCGCCTTTTTTTCTCTCGATCTGATAAAATATTTGGCGCTTTCTTTTTAGGCGGTGACTTGGTCTTTCCTCCAGAACCGCTAGCTCCCTTGTTGACAGCTGTAGGGTGCCCTTTGGAGGATTTTGAGGGGGTGGTCTTGTCTTGCACTTCAACAACTTCCACTCTCTGCCGCCCTGAAGGTCATGTAGGTCTTTTGCCCCCTGATGGTCTGAGGACGGGAGTGGGCTTTGAGGACTGAGTCATATCTGAAGGCGATGGCTGCTGGGGTTCACTGCATGCAGTGGTTCTGCCTGAGGCCATGGACTTGATTTCTGGCTCTCTCTTGGCAAACAAGGATTCGACCGTCTGCACGCCGGTGCTGACTGTTGTTGGCTTCCTTACTGCAGCTGCAAACAAGAGCCCAGCAGTTGGTTGACTTCATTACAATTTTTTTTTGCCTCAAAAAACAGAATTCTCTGTTTGGTTTTGATTCTTTGAATTTCCTTCTCTTTTAACCAAATTGGGCAGGTCTTTGACGATGATGGGTGCTTGCCTCCACAGTTGGCACAGAGTGATGGACTGTCACACACACCCTGGTGGACTAGCTGGCAGCAGGTACCACACAGTTCTTCTTCCGTGCATCTGTCCCTCACGTGGCCAAACCTCTGGCACTTGAAGCAGCGCAGAGGGGATGGGATGCAGAGTGACACTGTGACTCTCAGGTAGCCCACTGTGATCGACTCCAGGAGAGAAGTAGAGCAGAAGGTCAAGAAAAGTGTGTCAGTTGGAACTCTGTCATTGCCTTTGCGCACCAGTAAACGATGAACATGGGTCACTCCTTGCGATGCCAGTTCCAACTTGATTTCTGCCTCCGACACTCCTCTCAGATCTCTGCACCGGATTACTCCCTTCGAAGAGTTGAGAGATTTGTGTGTGGAGACACCCTGATCAGTCGATCCACCAATGTTGTCGATTTCAACAGCATCTCTGAGTGCAGCTTGGAAGAACACTCAACCAGAAGTGACCCGTTCCTCAATCTCTTGACGCTCTTTGGCTTCCCGCCAAGGCCATTGATTCCCTTCGCAATCGCAAAAGGGCCCGACAGAGGTCTATCTTCATCTGCTCCCTCCACAATCAGCCAGCTGGGCCAGAAGCCTGAAAGGGCTCTCGTCTCTTGTTCTGAATCCGTGTCCGTATCCGTTTCCGAATCCTGCCTGTGTCTTCTTTTTTGTTTTTGTTGCCATGTTGTATTCATTAAAATTCATCTCTCTCAATTCCCACCCGCCATCGAGTCCCAACAAGGGGGATGCCCATTTTATACGGAATTCCAGTGTATCAGGGCACCAGGACTTCAAAAGAGATATACACAGACCTGAAAGTGTCCCTGCCATAAAAGCTCCAAACCCGTTTGACCTGAGCCGCCGCCTTCTAGCCTGAGCTAGGGCATGCACGCGACCAGCCGCTTGATCGAAGTGTGCCACTTTGACCACCTGTCTAGAGGAAGTCCAGGCCAAAGAGGTGTGTTGATGCACCGCAGTCACATCAGCGGTCTCAACCTCCAGGATCCTGTTTTCCCCCATCACAGGACGCACCACACAGCAAACACGGTGGGCCTCAAGAAGATCACAGAGAAAAGAAGAGTGTTGGAAAGAAGACTTGAAGGGGAGATGATGATAGAAAAGAACCTAATAAGAAGGCAGAAGATAAAAGGAAAAAGTTGGTTACTATTAGTCAGGATCCTCACCCTTAGCCTATCTGACATGAGACCCTATCAGGGGCATCAACTCCTTACCACGTTATGCTTAGGCCAGACAGCAACTGGTCTTTTCAGGCCTAGAAGCATTTTAAAAAACTAGCCTGTCTTCAAGTATTGATGCCCCCGCCAGCAAAGCCTAAGGGATCACAGGACTGCGCAAGCCCTCCGACCACGACAAGGCTTCAAACCCCCAGAGGGAACTGAACTGACTTCCTTTAAACTGGATGCAGTATAGCTCAAAGACAAAGCTGTTCACTTAGATGTTGATGTCAATGCAGATCAAAGGGCTGATCATATTCTTAACCGCAGAGACAGCTTAATTAAACAGAGCTGCCAAGGCCTCAAAAGTACGAAGAGTAGCATTTTGTCATTTTAAGTGTAGCATTCTACATTTGACTTAGCTCTTGTATGCAATGTGACAAGTAAGACAAATAGCACTTTCATCTGCCCTTTGCTTAGTGCACGAGTTATAGTTGGAGTACAGTGACAGAAATTTTACTAGTTATTACATGGTTCTAAGGTACTCCAGAAAAATCAAAATGGCTGACAATGAAACCAACCAACAAAGCAGCAAAATCATGATCTTCTTTAGCAATCATTTTCTGCTACTTGTTCATCCTCTCCTTACTGAAGTCTGCCATTTTTTGACAAGCCTACAGTCTAATGATCTGCACTGTCTTGGTTCTGTTTAAGCTGCTAATAAGTATGGGAAGCATTTTTAGTTTAGTTTGGTTTGTTTTTCCAATTACTAAATGTTTTGCTTTTTGGTGTAGTATTTCTCCACAAAGTGTAGCAGCATGCCACTGTCAACCAACTCATAACATTTTTGCTATGCTGGAAGCATAACACATGGCAGCTCCGATTAACCCTTTCTACCCTACTGAGCTGACAGCCAGTGTAGCCGCTCTTGCCTAGCTGTTAGGCAACATATTAGAATTCCATATCATGGTTCGTATCTTTGGATTGACAATGCTCTCATAACCTAAAACATTATTTCACTTTTAACATATTTCCATGTTTGAATGTATACAATAAAAATCACTTTTCATTCAAAAGACTTAAAAACTTTAACATGTTATAAACAAAGCATCTATTTTCAGCTATGTCAACTTTGAAAACTGTAACTTGCACAGTTTTGGAGCAGTATCAGTGTGAGTGTATCTGGTCTGTCATCTGAACATTGGTTGGGTGCAGGATCATGGAGCAGTTCAGTGGCCTCTGAGCATTGCTCAGGCGTAGGGTTGCATGACTTAAGCGTCATAAAGAGCTGCCAGCTCTTACTTCAACAAGATTCAAAACTACATCAATAATACAGAACCAATTAATGCAATATACAGTCAGCCAAAGCGCTGAACAAATACATGACAACACATTGCAACACAATCATCAATTCTTGCTCACCTCCAGGGTACGTATACACTGTCCATTGACAACGTCCCACACTCGGACAGTATCATCGTCACCAGACGATGCCAGGTAGGTGCCATCTGGAGAGAAAGCAAGGGCCTGCACCCCATCCCATGTGACCACGACACATGTGCAGGCACCGCCTGTCTTGGGATTCCACAGTCGCACGCTCTTATCCCAAGAGCCTGATGCCTAAAGGAGGCATAGTGTCTTGTTAAAACAGATTTAGAACAGTAATGTTGCAAAGAACTGCACAGTAAGGTCCAAAAGAGGAGACAAAGTGCTGTTCAAAGGCAAAGCATCAATCTGACAAATGTCATCACCTGAAGAACTAGATACAACTTGCAGTCATGAATGAATTTTATTTAATGTGTTTTCACCATAATTGGCGATATTACATCAAAAAAAAAAAAAAAGTAAAGAGATAAATGAATAAAATAAGATGAAATAAAAGCAAAAGCAAAGACACGCTCACGCATACACACTATACAAGTATACCCACATTACATTACAATATCAAATAATCACAAAATTAAAACCAAATTATAGTAAAACGCCTACAGGACTATTCAATATGCATCGACCAATGCCAAAACACTGTAACCGACTGTATAATACAGAATCAGCAGATAGCATATTGTCTAATTTGTACTGCTTGTCAAAATACAACATATTCAGTATCTGGCAGTTAAAAAGAATGTGTAAAATGAAAATAACAATTCCACACACACACTGAATGCTCTGTTTTCCAAGCATCGAGATTCATTCTATGTAATATACTAACTATATGCCTTGGTCCAAAAAGAAAAGTTTTAAAACGACCAGTTTAAGTCCTATTTCTAAATTTCCAGTATATTACTCTTTCAATTATATTGCACATTTCGTTCAACACTAATAGAACCAATAATGAGATAGTATCACTTACATTATGAGCATCCAGTTTTGCGCTTTCATCTGCCATTTCGTTTATTCTAATTCCACAGCAAGAGTGAACCCAACAAAATTTGACACAAGAACCCTTCATTACTAGACAATGAATAAGATACTTTATATCAAAGATCATCTCAATTTAAGGTGGAAAACACACATTGATTACATTTTGTCAAAGGCTGGGAAAAGTTTAAAATTTTTTAAGATCATTTGTTGATATGAGTGGGGTCAAGACACTACCACTCTTATTCATCTTGCCACACACTTGTAAGAAGCAAATTAGCTTATGATCAGGAAGTATATTTCTCGGAACCAAATACATATCTAAGAAAAGCTTCAGAGCTAAGACAGTAAAGCTTTAAAAACTGGTACATGGCGTACCTGCACATGCTTCCAATGATAAAGCATACAGAGAAGCTGAAATTTTGCTGTTTAAATGACCATTGAAAATTGGTTTGTGCTAAATACATGATTAGAGCTTCAGCTGTTGAAAACAATACTACATGTGCTGAAACTGAAGTAAGGTCAGATAAATATTTTCCAAAAAAGAAGCAACAGAGTGTCTTCTTTGTTAACAATAGCAACATATACATCTGATCTTTAAAAATTCAACAGCACAAAACCATCTGAAGCTGCACAAAATATATCTTCTACACCTCTTCCAAATTGGGAACTGAAGAAAGGGAATTTTTATACCGATTATCTTCCATCAAATACTTGCAGTTATAAAGAGTAAAATGTCTACATTTTGGGGGTGACCTCTGTCCAGGAGATAATGCTTTTATCTGCACCTGACAGCTAATTTTGTCTCTCTGCAAGATTACATAAAACCTACAAAAGCAGCAGTTTAAATAGAACCTGGTAAAAAAAAAAAAAAAAAAAAAAAAATGGAATGTAGCCCTGGGATGAATCCACTCAAGGTTAGTGTGGATCTAGATCACAGAGTGGAATCGTATTCTGTTCAGCTACATTGCACCTAAACACAGAAAATACTAAACTGATTTTAGTGAAATTTTGAGGACTGATGGCAAAAGTACACACACACACACACACACACACGCACGCACACAAAACCACGGATCCAGGATCTGTTTGACATAGGTCTGCGCTCTCTTGAATGATCCCTTCCCCCTCCTCTCCTCTCACCCCCCCCCCCCCCCCCACTCCCAACTGTTTGCTTTTTGCTAAATCATTTTCAACACCCAACTACCACCCACCCTCTCCCTTTTTTTTCTTCCTAATTTCATTTTACTCCCACACTGCTCATTCTCATTCCTCCATCCATACACAGCTGCATCCACGTCAGTCCTGTCTCAGCTCCCACCACCACAGTTTCTAGGGAATAATCAATGTATTGCTGCCGAGAGGCAACTCATCAGAACAGTCACTGTATTGTTAAGTCACTTTGGTGATGTTTAGTGACATCACTTGCTAGGCCCCATATTGACAACAATAACTGATTAGTTTCAGATCCAGTGTGAGTGAACATCCTACTCCGGAGGGTTCACCACATGCATCCCACAACAGTCTTCATGAACTTCAACCCAAAGCAAACTGTTATTGTCACTGATATAGAGAAAATGGAACAACTTGTCAACAATCCAACTGGAAGGTACTTTTAAGCCCAATCTTCAACCCTCACTTTATAATGGCACAAGACCTTGGGCAACTGCACATGTTCATCTCCTTAAGTTTATCCCTTTTATGCACTGCTGTCTTTATTTCAGTTATATCTCTTAGACCTCAACCCAGTAGAGCAAAATGCATGTTCTTACTAAATTTACCTTTCAAATATCATTTGTTTGGCTCAGTACCACCTATCCACCAAACCAAGTAACTGTTGTTCCACACTATACCATCCATAAAGCTGACCCTTTAATTTGTTCACACACAGGTTATTTGGGAAGCTTTGAACATTACAATATGCAACTTCAGAATAACGGTTGTCATTAAAAAAAGGCTGCCATCTGCAAAGTGCTTTGATCTACTGTAGGTGGTTAAACAACATTTGATAGCTCATGTTAAAAGTATCTTGAGGACAATTTATCAATCTAAACAAAGCTTAACTGATAACTCAAAAAAAATCATGTAGACCACATCAGTGCATCTGCATTTGCTTAAACTACAATGGCAGTGTGTGAATTGACCAAAAAGTGGGGAATTGGCATCAACGATATGGACAGAATTCAGATTTATGGAATGAAGGCAAGTCACCACAATGGTCGTTCTAAACATCAACAACAACAACAACAACAACACACACACACACACACACACACACAAACACACACACACGTCCATAGCAAACTACATCATTGTTACATCTGACAAAATTCTGAAATGGTTTACGCATAAACATTTCTTATGGCATTTAAAAAAATAGTGACTGAGTTTCAAAAGTTAGATTTAAATTCCTTTCATAAACTATGAAATTGATTTGGTAGCAGCAGGAATAAAACATCAAAAACTTTGGTCATTCAAGGGTCAGCTATGCTCTCCACAAAACTGACTGTTGTGATCTGATGCAGTCATAAGGTACTATCCAATCTGTAGAAAATATGTATAAACGCATGAGAATAATGGATAGGGGACAGGAAATATTGATTAGAAGAGAGATCAAACCTCCTTCATCATTTCAGAGTACCATACAGAAATTTGTCGGCACCATTGTTCTCTCTGTCATCAAATACCTGAAGACAACCAAAATGCTGAAAGTTGTCAGTTTTCCCAAATCCCAAACGATCATCAAGTCTGGCATAAGACATTTTGAAATCTAGCTCACAGGCAGCGTATCCGGTCCATGTTTCATCAACTTTTGAAGGTTAAACCCATAGATATTGTTGAATCTGTTCATTTTGTTGTTGTTGTTTTGTTTTTTGAGCTGGTGGAAGTTTTGGCATGAGCAAATTTCCTTTTGGACAGCTGCTCTCAGCCACACTTGCTGAGTAACCAGAAAGAATAAAAATCAACAGACAAATTTGCACCTTCTCACTGGTTACCCATCACAAAAAATGCAAATGACTGATTGGTAGTTCAATGTGTTTTTGAAGAGTTGGCAATTCAATGGTATCAGTAAATATGCAAGTCATCAGTGTTATTTTGCCTTGCCTTGGTAATCATTAATGCAAGTCTCTTCACCAGGAAATAACAACAGTGTCCCTTAATCTGCATGAACCTTAAAGCAAGGGGAAAATCATACGACGAAAACGGAGCTGGCCCCTCCGCTTAAAGCAGGTTACTCCTCAACAGCAGCCCAGTCCATCCGGCTGTCACTGGGACCCAGTCCTCTTCACTGACAGGAACATGACAACAGGAAGGTGAAAAGGCCGCACAAACATCATGATGATCCTGAGAACAGTTGCATTTTTAAAACACTTCACTCCCCAACTTACAGAATACTAAGTCTTACCTTTCATCAAACTGTTCTTCTATCCAATCAAATTTTGTACAGATTTACTGTCACTCTTTAAAAAAAAATGAAATTAATGTAATATCCACCAAGTCCAAAGATATATATCACAAATGACTTGCATCATTTATCCACACCATCGGATCACATTAGCTTTAGAAATATATTTGTATCCGGGTGGTAACAGTGTATATATTTCTTGGTTACCCTTTGTGGATTGAAATGTTTTTGTTCAAGAGTTATCTTCCCCCTTACCTCCCTTGATTGATAATCTTGATATTTTTTTCAATTAAATAGTTCGTATGTAGAGTGACTGGCTTAATGCATCACCAAAAACTAGAATTAGGCATTCTAAGTAATGTACACCTGGTTGGGCTCGAGAAGATCCTTATTTTCCTGTAGAAGCCCGCCCCTATTTTTGGCTAAACGATTGTGTATCACCACCAAAATTCTCATACTATGAAATTACAGACTTCCCGGATACAGAAACTCAGGAAGGGCTGCCTATCTCGGTGTATGCAAAAAATTGAAAATATATAGACTTATTACCAACGGCCATTGCAACAGAGATTTTGTTTCAAAAAAAAAGTTGAAAATCGGAGCGGAACAGGCAAGGTACTACCTGGATGAGTTTCCCAGGGCAAAGCAGCAAAGAAGTCAGCGTGTAATTTCTCTCGGACTATTGATCTCGCCAACCAAAGTGTCGCGCTTAGGACAACTTGCTGAAGAATGCAAGGCTTATGGGAGGAAAGGGAAGCGGGAGCCTGCGCTAACAGCCGCGTGGCTAGCCAGGACAAAGATGGAAAAGGGCACACGCTAAACGTAAAACGAATTGGGACATCAAATAAGTGAAATGCAAAAGCCCCGAACAACACTTCAAAAGGAGAGATTCAATTCTGGGGCCATGCAGCCGGGTGATCACCCCGCGACGAGTGTTTCCAGGACTGCAAAAAAAAGAACACAAGAGGAACAAGCGCGACAACAGGGCTTCCGGGGGCCGGGGTGTGCCGCCAAAAAGACGATACTCGAACAGAAAGTTTTGATGTACCCGATCAACGCACCTATTCGCGACCGCGCACGTATCCGAGGAACAGAAAGCACCAAGGAACGCAATGTAATGTGGGGCGGCCCCCTGCCAGTACTGTCGCTAACAGCCGAGTAGCTTGGGGACACTGAAACTACAACCTGGACTAAAGAGGTGGGGTGGAGTTTGCGATGTATAGAACAAGGTGGTATGAGGTCAAGTTAGGACCATATCACAAAAAATTCGGAATGTACACCAGCACGAATCAAACCGCAAAATCAGAGACGACAATAGCCGTATACTTGTAGACGACCCCTCAGTTGGGTGAAGACGAAAAAAGTGAATGCACGAGACAAGAAAAATCAATAGAAACAACAAGATACAGCACAATAAGTCGAAAAGACTAGACGGCACATAGGGGAGCACGTAAGGAAGGGAACAGGCGTCGGACACGAAGGCACGCGACGGACCGGCAAGAGACTGACAGGTCCGCCCCCACCCACAAACACCACCACCACACCCGGCAAGCGAGGCGCGCGCCGGGAGGACGTGCAACAAGGAGAAGACGGGGGCACACGACCAAGATGCCAAGCCCACGCGGGCGCAAGCAAGGCAGCGGCGACACCCGCATTCCCGCAGAGGGTGGTGGTTGGTGACCGGCGAAAAACTCACCAATCAGCCAACACGATAACACTATGACAAATGCACACTGGACAGCACTTGGACCGTGATTACCCCCCACATCACCACACCCACTTTGTACTGCAACATGTAATGTTCTCATCCCCAGCTGATTCATTTGTACCATAGTGTTTCAAGTACTTCAGCTGTTTGGATGATCCCTGGAGTCTTTTAGCCAGGGTACGACAACAACAACAACAACACCACCTCTGCAGCAGACCTCTGACGTGTGTCTGTCAGCCATGCCCCCCCCCCAGTAATGCCTCTCTTTCACTGTGTGATAGTCACTTAAAGTTGACCCAGAGCCAGCAACACTAGCTTGTTCAAGGGCCTCTGTGCGTGCGTGTGTGTGTGTGTGTGTGTGCGCGCGCGAGACGCACTGAGCACTGCTCACTCACTTGGCACGCGTCCAACAGTCAGCCACTGTGATAATTCGGTCAAGCTTCACCTTTCACCTTGGGCCAAATGTTTCCTGCTCACAATCTGGATGTTCTTTATCTGAGTCAGTATCAACTTACTGTCTTTTCAGTATTTCAAACACCTGATCTGTGGTAAATGTACGGAGAGGCTGAGTGCATGAAGTGCTTGGTTGTGACATCAGAGTGAACAGAAAAACAATCAGAATAAATTGATAAAGAACACTTAACTGAACAGTGCTCTGACAAAGCAAATGGCTGTGAGCACAGGTCAGGGAATCGCCCAACTATGACGTTTCTTTCTGGCTTTCTGTCTCATCGGATTAGCGAGTGAGAATATCGGGAGTTAGGTAACCTAGTTGGTCGCCTTTTGGCAACATCGGCAACGTGAGCCACGTTGTCGCCGAATGGCAACATTGGTGGCATAACGGTTGATTGCCCAGAATGAACCTACTTTTGACATGTTTGCGACAAATTTTCCACTATTTTGATAAAAAATAGTAAAGAGTGTGAAATAATTTTGCAATGAATGAATAGCTGGCATTTCGATCATTTCATACATATAAACTTCATTATCCAAGACGTTGTCTAAGCAGAGAACTTTGTTTGGGGAAATTAGTAGAAAATACAGCTGACTTTTTGCTTTGCTGGGCCATCGGTACATGCTTTTGATACGATTTTCAACTGAAAAATACTCTGTTGAAATGGACTGTTGGATAATAAGTTCTATATATTTTCAATTTTGTTCATAACAGAGTCAGCAAGATTCTGATCGGGAAGTCTGAATTTCATAGAATGATAATTTGGATAAAAAATCGTTTAGAAAAAAATATGGGCTTCTACAGAAAATATGGGCTTCTCAGCCCAACACGGTTGTAATGAATAGAATGCACTAATTTTTGTGACTTAAGCAACGTACATACAACTATGTAGGTTCTGAGGTATTCATAATTTAAAAATTTACACCAAACAAAAAAAAAAATATCAAGATTTATCAATCAAGGGAGGTAAGGGGGAAGATAACTCTTGAACAAAACATTTTCATCCACAAAGGGTAACCAAGAAATATATACACTGTTACCACCGGATACAAAATATATCTAAAGCTAATGTGATCCGATGGTGTGGATAAATGATGCAAGTCATTTGTGATATATATCTTGGGACTTGGTGGATATTACAATTAATTCATTTTTTTTTAAATGAGTGACAGTAAATCTGTACAAAATTTGATTGGATAGAAAACAGTTTGATGAAAAGGTAAGACTTAGTATCTCTGTAAGTTGGGGAGTGAAGTGTTAAAAATGCCAACTGTTCTCAGGATCATCATGATGTTTGTGCGGCCTTTTCACCTTCCTGTTGTCATGTTCCTGTCAGTGAAGAGGACTGGGTCCCCAGTGACAGCCGGATGGACTGGGCTGCTGTTGAGGAGTAACTGCTTTAAGCGGAGGGGCCAGCTCCGTTTTCGTCGTATGATTTTCCCCTTGCTTAAGGTTCATGCAGATTAAGGGACACTGTGTTTATTTCCTGGTGAAGAGACTTGCATTAATGATTACCAAGGCAGGCAAAATAACACTGATGACTTGCATAATTTACTGATACCATTGAATTGCCAACTCTTCAAAAACACATTGAACTACCAATCAGTCATTTGCATTTTTTGTGATCGGGTAACCAGTGAGAAGGTGCAAATTTGTCTGTTGATTTTTATTCTTTCTGGTTACTCAGCAAGTGTGGCTGAGAGCAGCTGTCCAAAAGGAAATTTGCTCATGCCAAAACTTCCACCAGCTCAAAAAACAAAACAACAACAACAAAATGAACAGATTCAACAATATCTATGGGTTTAACCTTCAAAAGTTGATGAAACATGGACCGGATACGCTGCCTGTGAGCTAGATTTCAAAATGTCTTATGCCAGACTTGATGATCGTTTGGGATTTGGGAAAACTGACAACTTTCAGCATTTTGGTTGTCTTCAGGTATTTGATGACAGAGAGAACAATGGTGCCGACAAATTTCCTGTATGGTACTCTGAAATGATGAAGGAGGTTTGATCTCTCTTCTAATCAATATTTCCTGTCCCCTATCCATTATTCTCATGCGTTTATACATATTTTCTACAGATTGGATAGTACCTTATGACTGCATCAGATCACAACAGTCAGTTTTGTGGAGAGCATAGCTGACCCTTGAATGACCAAAGTTTTTGATGTTTTATTCCTGCTGCTACCAAATCAATTTCATAGTTTATGAAAGGAATTTAAATCTAACTTTTGAAACTCAGTCACTATTTTTTTAAATGCCATAAGAAATGTTTAGCGTAAACCATTCAGAATTTTGTCAGATGTAACAATGATGTAGTTTGCTATGGACGTGTGTGTGTGTTTGTGTGTGTGTGTGTGTGTGTGTGTGTGTGTGTGTTGTTGTTGTTGTTGTTGATGTTTAGAACGACCATTGTGGTGACTTGCCTTCATTCCATAAATCTGAATTCTGTCCATATCGTTGATGCCAATTCCCCACTTTTTGGTCAATTCACACACTGCCATTGTAGTTTTAAGCAAATGCAGATGCACTGATGTGGTCTACATGATTTTTTGAGTTATCAGTTAAGCTTTGTTTAGATTGATAAATTGTCCTCAAGATACTTTTAACATGAGCTATCAAATGTTGTTTAACCACCTACAGTAGATCAAAGCACTTTGCAGATGGCAGCCTTTTTTTAATGACAACCGTTATTCTGAAGTTGCATATTGTAATGTTCAAAGCTTCCCAAATAACCTGTGTGTGAACAAATTAAAGGGTCAGCTTTATGGATGGTATAGTGTGGAACACAACAGTTACTTGGTTTGGTGGATAGGTGGTACTGAGCCAAACAAATGATATTTGAAAGGTAATTTAGTAAGAACATGCATTTTGCTCTACTGGGTTGAGGTCTAAGAGATATAACTGAAATAAAGACAGCAGTGCATAAAAGGGATAAACTTAAGGAGATGAACATGTGCAGTTGCCCAAGGTCTTGTGCCATTATAAAGTGAGGGTTGAAGATTGGGCTTAAAAGTACCTTCCAGTTGGATTGTTGACAAGTTGTTCCATTTTCTCTATATCAGTGACAATAACAGTTTGCTTTGGGTTGAAGTTCATGAAGACTGTTGTGGGATGCATGTGGTGAACCCTCCGGAGTAGGATGTTCACTCACACTGGATCTGAAACTAATCAGTTATTGTTGTCAATATGGGGCCTAGCAAGTGATGTCACTAAACATCACCAAAGTGACTTAACAATACAGTGACTGTTCTGATGAGTTGCCTCTCGGCAGCAATACATTGATTATTCCCTAGAAAACTGTGGTGGTGGGAGCTGAGACAGGACTGACGTGGATGCAGCTGTGTATGGATGGAGGAATGAGAATGAGCAGTGTGGGAGTAAAATGAATTAGGAAGAAAAAAAAGGGAGAGGGTGGGTGGTAGTTGGTGTTGAAAATGATTTAGCAAAAAGCAACAGTTGGGAGTGGGGGGGGGGGGGGGGGGGGGGAGAGGAGAGGAGGGGGAAGGGATCATTCAAGAGAGCGCAGACCTATGTCAAACAGATCCTGGATCCGTGGTTTTGTGTGCGTGCGTGTGTGTGTGTGTGTGTGTGTGTACTTTTTGCCATCAGTCCTCAAAATTTCACTAAAATCAGTTTAGTATTTTCTGTGTTTAGGTGCAATGTAGCTGAACAGAATACGATTCCACTCTGTGATCTAGATCCACACTAACCTTGAGTGGATTCATCCCAGGGCTACATTCCATTTTTTTTTTTTTTTTTTTTTTTTTTACCAGGTTCTATTTAAACTGCTGCTTTTGTAGGTTTTATGTAATCTTGCAGAGAGACAAAATTAGCTGTCAGGTGCAGATAAAAGCATTATCTCCTGGACAGAGGTCACCCCCAAAATGTAGACATTTTACTCTTTATAACTGCAAGTATTTGATGGAAGATAATCGGTATAAAAATTCCCTTTCTTCAGTTCCCAATTTGGAAGAGGTGTAGAAGATATATTTTGTGCAGCTTCAGATGGTTTTGTTGCTGTTGAATTTTTAAAGATCAGATGTATATGTTGCTATTGTTAACACAAAGAAGACACTCTGTTGCTTCTTTTTTGGAAAATATTTATCTGACCTTACTTCAGTTTCAGCACATGTAGTATTGTTTTCAACAGCTGAAGCTCTAATCATGTATTTAGCACAAACCAATTTTCAATGGTCATTTAAACAGCAAAATTTCAGCTTCTCTGTATGCTTTATCATTGGAAGCATGTGCAGGTACGCCATGTACCAGTTTTAAAGCTTTACTGTCTTAGCTCTGAAGCTTTTCTTAGATATGTATTTGGTTCCGAGAAATATACTTCCTGATCATAAGCTAATTTGCTTCTTACAAGTTGTGTGGCAAGATGAATAAGAGTGGTAGTGTCTTGACCCCACTCATATCAACAAATGATCTTAAAAAATTTTAAACTTTTCCCAGCCTTTGACAAAATGTAATCAATGTGTGTTTTCCACCTTAAATTGAGATGATCTTTGATATAAAGTATCTTATTCATTGTCTAGTAATGAAGGGTTCTTGTGTCAAATTTTTGTTGGGTTCACTCTTGCTGTGGAATTAGAATAAAACGAATTGGCAGATGAAAGCGCAAAACTGGATGCTCATAATGTAAGTGATACTATCTCATTATATTGTTCTATTAGTGTTGAACGAAATGTGCAATATAATTGAAAGAGTAATATACTGGAAATTTAGAAATAGGACTTAACTGGTCGTTTTTTAAACTTTCTTTTTGGACCAAGGCATATAGTTAGTATATTACATAGAATGAATCTCGATGCTTGGAAAACAGAGCATTCAGTGTGTGTGTGGAATTGTTATTTTCATTTTACACATTCTTTTTAACTGCCAGATACTGAATATGTTGTATTTTGACAAGCAGTACAAATTAGACAATATGCTATCTGCTGATTCTGTATTATACAGTCGGTTACAGTGTTTGGCATTGGTCGATGCATATTGAATAGTCCTGTAGGCGTTTTACTATAATTTGGTTTTAAATTTTGTGATTATTTGATATTGTAATGTAATGTGTATACTTGTATAGTGTGTATGCGTGAGCGTGTCTTTGCTTTTGCTTTTATTTCATCTTATTTTATTCATTTATCTCTTTACTTTTTTTTTTTTTTTGATGTAATATCGCCAATTATGGTGAAACACATTAAATAAAAGATTCATTCATGACTGCAAGTTGTATCTAGTTCTTCAGGTGATGACATTTGTCAGATTGATGCTTTGCCTTTGAACAGCACTTTGTCTCCTCTTTTGGACCTTACTGTGCAGTTCTTTGCAACATTACTGTTCTAAATCTGTTTTAACAAGACACTATGCCTCCTTTAGGCATCAGGCTCTTGGGATAAGAGCGTGCGACTGTGGAATCCCAAGACAGGCCGGTGCCTGCACATGTGTCGTGGTCACATGGGATGGGTGCAGGCCCTTGCTTTCTCTCCAGATGGCACCTACCTGGCATCGTCTGGTGACGATGATACTGTCCGAGTGTGGGACGTTGTCAATGGACAGTGTATACGTACCCTGGAGGTGAGCAAGAATTGATGATTGTGTTGCAATGTGTTGTCATGTATTTGTTCAGCGCTTTGGCTGACTGTATATTGCATTAATTGGTTCTGTATTTATTGATGTAGTTTTGAATCTTGTTGAAGTAAGAGCTGGCAGCTCTTTATGACGCTTAAGTCATGCAACCCTACGCCTGAGCAATGCTCAGAGGCCACTGAACTGCTCCATGATCCTGCACCCAACCAATGTTCAGATGACAGACCAGATACACTCACACTGATACTGCTCCAAAACTGTGCAAGTTACAGTTTTCAAAGTTGACATAGCTGAAAATAGATGCTTTGTTTATAACATGTTAAAGTTTTTAAGTCTTTGAATGAAAAGTGATTTTTATTGTATACATTCAAACATGGAAATATGTTAAAAGTGAAATAATGTTTTAGGTTATGAGAGCATTGTCAATCCAAAGATACGAACCATGATATGGAATTCTAATATGTTGCCTAACAGCTAGGCAAGAGCGGCTACACTGGCTGTCAGCTCAGTAGGGTAGAAAGGGTTAATCGGAGCTGCCATGTGTTATGCTTCCAGCATAGCAAAAATGTTATGAGTTGGTGACAGTGGCATGCTGCTACACTTTGTGGAGAAATACTACACCAAAAAGCAAAACATTTAGTAATTGGAAAAACAAACCAAACTAAACTAAAAATGCTTCCCATACTTATTAGCAGCTTAAACAGAACCAAGACAGTGCAGATCATTAGACTGTAGGCTTGTCAAAAAATGGCAGACTTCAGTAAGGAGAGGATGAACAAGTAGCAGAAAATGATTGCTAAAGAAGATCATGATTTTGCTGCTTTGTTGGTTGGTTTCATTGTCAGCCATTTTGATTTTTCTGGAGGTTACCTTAGAACCATGTAATAACTAGTAAAATTTCTGTCACTGTACTCCAACTATAACTCGTGCACTAAGCAAAGGGCAGATGAAAGTGCTATTTGTCTTACTTGTCACATTGCATACAAGAGCTAAGTCAAATGTAGAATGCTACACTTAAAATGACAAAATGCTACTCTTCGTACTTTTGAGGCTTGGCAGCTCTGTTTAATTAAGCTGTCTCTGCGGTTAAGAATATGATCAGCCCTTTGATCTGCATTGACATCAACATCTAAGTGAACAGCTTTGTCTTTGAGCTATACTGCATCCAGTTTAAAGGAAGTCAGTTCAGTTCCCTCTGGGGGTTGAAGCCTTGTCGTGGTCGGAGGGCTTGCGCAGTCCTGTGATCCCTTAAGGCTTTGCTGGCGGGGGCATCAATACTTGAAGACAGGCTAGTTTTTAAATGCTTCTAGGCCTGAAAAGACCAGTTGCTGTCTGGCCTAAGCATAACGTGGTAAGGAGTTGATGCCCTGATAGGGTCTCTCATGTCAGATAGGCTAAGGGTGAGGATCCTGACTAATAGTAACCAACTTTTTCCTTTTATCTTCTGCCTTCTTATTAGGTTCTTTTCTATCATCATCTCCCCTTCAAGTCTTCTTTCCAACACTCTTCTTTTTTCTCTGTGATCTTCTTGAGGCCCACCGTGTTTGCTGTGTGGTGCGTCCTGTGATGGGGAAAAACAGGATCCTGGAGGTTGAGACCGCTGATGTGACTGCGGTGCATCAAACACACCTCTTTGGCCTGGACTTCCTCAAGACAGGTGGTCAAAGTGGCACACTTCGATCAAGCGGCTGGTCGCGTGCATGCCCTAGCTCAGGCTAGAAGGCGGCGCGGCTCGGGTCAAACGGGTTTGGAGCTTTATGGCAGGGACACTTTCAGGTCTGTGTATATCTCTTTTGAAGTCCCTGGTGCCCTGATACACTGGAATTCCGTATAAAATGGGCATCCCCCTTGTTGGGACTCGATGGCGGGTGGGAATTGAGAGAGATGAATTTTAATGAATACAACATGGCAACAAAAACAAAAAAGAAGACACAGGCAGGATTCGGAAACGGATACGGACACGGATTCAGAACATGAGACGAGAGCCTTTTCAGGCTTCTGGCCCAGCTGGCTGATTGTGGAGGGAGCAGATGAAGATAGACCTCTGTCGGGCCCTTTTGCGATTGCGAAGGGAATCAATGGCCTTGGCGGGAAGCCAAAGAGCGTCAAGAGATTGAGGAACGGGTCACTTCTGGTTGAGTGTTCTTCCAAGCTGCACTCAGAGATGCTGTTGAAATCGACAACATTGGTGGATCGACTGATCAGGGTGTCTCCACACAAATCTCTCAACTCTTCGAAGGGAGTAATCCGGTGCAGAGATCTGAGAGGAGTGTCGGAGGCAGAAGAAATCAAGTTGGAACTGGCATCGCAAGGAGTGACCCATGTTCATCGTTTACTGGTGCGCAAAGGCAATGACAGAGTTCCAACTGACACACTTTTCTTGACCTTCTGCTCTACTTCTCTCCTGGAGTCGATCACAGTGGGCTACCTGAGAGTCACAGTGTCACTCTGCATCCCATCCCCTCTGCGCTGCTTCAAGTGCCAGAGGTTTGGCCACGTGAGGGACAGATGCACGGAAGAAGAACTGTGTGGTACCTGCTGCCAGCTAGTCCACCAGGGTGTGTGTGACAGTCCATCACTCTGTGCCAACTGTGGAGGCAAGCACCCATCATCGTCAAAGACCTGCCCAATTGGGTTAAAAGAGAAGGAAATTCAAAGAATCAAAACCAAACAGAGAATTCTGTTTTTTGAGGCAAAAAAAAATTGTAATGAAGTCAACCAACTGCTGGGCTCTTGTTTGCAGCTGCAGTAAGGAAGCCAACAACAGTCAGCACCGGCGTGCAGACGGTCGAATCCTTGTTTGCCAAGAGAGAGCCAGAAATCAAGTCCATGGCCTCAGGCAGAACCACTGCATGCAGTGAACCCAGCAGCCATCGCCTTCAGATATGACTCAGTCCTCAAAGCCCACTCCCGTCCTCAGACCATCAGGGGGCAAAAGACCTACATGACCTTCAGGGCGGCAGAGAGTGGAAGTTGTTGAAGTGCAAGACAAGACCACCCCCTCAAAATCCTCCAAAGGGCACCCTACAGCTGTCAACAAGGGAGCTAGCGGTTCTGGAGGAAAGACCAAGTCACCGCCTAAAAAGAAAGCGCCAAATATTTTATCAGATCGAGAGAAAAAGGCGGAGAGAAACGCCAACAGATTTGCAGTCCTCTCGGATCTTGATGATGTTGACATGGAATGATAGGAACTTACTGATGAAGAGGTACAAGATTTCTTTTCCTTCACCATATCTCTTTTATGATGGTCACAACCATCTTCCATTGTACAGTCTTGCAATGGAATATCAGGGGACCGTCTTCCAATCATGAAGAATGCAGCTGTTGTGCGCCGAGGCTAGGCCGATGCTAGTTGCCCTCCAAGAAACTCTTCTGAAGTCGGACAAAACTTTTTCACTTTCTGGCTACAGCTTTCTAAAATCTACCTGTACAATCTGTTTTGGGTGGGGTAGCCTTTATTCATTCATAATTCTGTTTTGTACAGCCCAGTTGCTCTGAATACTCCGCTTCAGGCAGTGGCAGCTGGGGTTACTCTCCACAAAACAATTACTATCTGTAGCTTGTATCTGTCTCCAAATATCTGCGTCACCAAACGGGACCTCATTTCGCTCTTGGAGCAGCTTCCCAGACCCTTCCTGCTGTTGGATGATTTGAATGGTCACTCTCCTCTATGGGGAAATGAGAGATTTTCACCACGGGGTCTGCTTTTAGAGGAGTGTTTTTTCAGAGCTTGATCTGTGTCTGAAAAGGAAATTGCCAACTTACTTTCACTCTGCTAATGGCACCACATCTTGTCTGTCTGATCTTTCTGTCTGTGACCCATCTTTGTTTTTGGATTTTGTTTGGGAGGTTGATGAGGACCTGCATAGTAGTGACCACTTTCCTGTGTTCCTTCGGTGTGCGAATACAGAGAGTGAGTCGTTGCCAGAATGCCTCAATTTCAACAAAGCAGATTGGGACCTCTTTGCCACTAAGTTTTTTATGGATCTGGAAGAGGACAAGATCCTGCAAAGTGAAGATCCGGCAGGAAGTCTTTTTAGATTTCATACTGAATTGCGCAAAGTCAACCATCCATACATCTTCCAAGAAGCCTCTAATGCCAAAAGTTCCTCGGTTCAGCTCTGAATGCAAGGAAATTAACAAAACCCGTAAAAGAGCTCAACGTCAGGTCTGTTGCAGACCTTCGATACCCAATGTTCGAGCGCATTTGAAATTGAGGGCCAAATCCAAAACACATATATAAGACCAGTAAACGTTTATCTTGGAGACAGTTTTACTCAGGTCTCACATCCAAATATTGAAGAAAAAGTGTGTGGAAAATCATCAAGAAAATTAAAGGGAAGAAACATCTGCCCCACTGTGAACCATCTCAAGTTTTCTGACTCTTTAATAACGAAGAAAAAAATAGTTGCTAATCTGCTTGCTTCAACCATTGAAAAGAATTCCTCCTCTTTTAACAAGTCGGCCAGTTTTGTCAAAAACAAAGCCCCTTAAAGATAAATCACCCTGCAACTTTTTGTCAGACAACATGGAAGACTACAATCTTCCTTTCACTTTAAACAAACTGAAATCTGCCTTTCTTGCAATGATTCCTCTCCAGGTAGAGATGAAATGCATTATAAACTTTTGAAACATCTTCGGCAATAAGGTCTGCACATCCTGCTACCTGTATACAGCCATTTATGGACTACTGGATTCTTTCCACCTTCTTGGGGAAAAGCCCTCATTATTCCCATTCCCAGACCTGGAAAAAGATCTTTCTAACCCATCAAACTATCGTCCGATAGCTCTGACCAGTTGTGTCTGTAAATTGATGGAGAAAATGGTCAATGCTAGACTCATGTGGAAACTTGAAACCGATGGCCTTTTGGCGAAAGAACAGTGTGGTTTCCACAAACATCTGACTACAGTGGACCATTTGATCTGTCTGGAATCTACGCTTCGGAACGCCTTTCTGAACAAACAGCATGCAGTGGCAATTTTCTTCGACTTGGAGAAAGCCTACGATACCACCTGGAAATCTGGGATACTTCATGATCTCGATGATCTTGGTTTTCAGGGTCACCTTCCACTTTTCATTTAAAATTTTTTGGCAGAATGACAGTTTCAGCTCCGGGTTGGCACCACTGTCTCTGATGTTCATGAGCAGGAGTTGGGTGTTCCACAAGGGAGCATACTGTCTCCTGCCCTCTTTAGCATCAAGATTAATAACATTGTTAAATCCGTTCAACAGGGTTCAGACTGATCATTGTTTGTGGATGATTTTGCTGTTTATGCAACTGGAAGCCTGTACCCAAGTGTCCAGCGCAGGCTCCAGCTTTGTGTGGATAAAATTCATCATGAAAATGGCTTCACTTTTACTCCAACGAAGACACAGTGCATTCACTTCCATAATTTTTCGTCAGTTTTTTTTTCCCAGATTCTGAAGTCAAAATAGGGATGTCTCCCATTCTAGCTGTCAAAGAGGCCAAATTCTTGGAGTTATTTTGACCCAAAAACTCAACTTTCTTAGCCACATTAAAAACCTTAAAACTTCTTGCCAGAAAGCTCTGAATATTCTGTGTGTTGTAGCGCACACTGACTGGGGCGCTGATAATAAAACTTTGGTGCACCTCTACAGAACCTTGGTCCGTTCCAAACTGGACTATGGTTGTGCTGTGTACGGCTCTGCAAGACCGTCTTATCTAAAACTTTTGGACCCAATTCACCATCAAGGGCTTCGTCTCTGTCTTGGAGCATTCCGCACCACCCCTGTGTACAGCCTGTATGTAGAGGCAGGTGAACCTTCACTGTCCAACCGCAGGCTGAAACTGTCTTTGAATTATTATATCAGACTGTTTTCTGATCCGGAAGACCCTGCCTTTGACTGTGTCTTTGACCCTCAGTTTCAAAGCAAATTCGAAAACAACCCTAACTGTATTCTGCCGTTTGGTCTTTGTATGCAGCCTCGCGCACGGAATGCACGTCTAGACCTAGGAGTTGTGTCTGATTTTTCCAAGTTTCCAGATCAGCCTCCGTGGACCTTTTTCACACCAGAGATTCGCTTTGATCTTGCAGCTTTTCGCAAAGAGTCCACCAGCTCTCTGGCATACAAGGCGTTGTATGCTGACCTCTGTTCAAAATTCCCATCTTATCAGAAAATTTTCACTGACAGTTCCAAGTCTGAAGATGGAGTGACCTGTGCAGCCTACTGCCCTGGTGCTCCTTCTCAAATACTGTTAGAACATATTCCTTCAGATGCTTCTTACTCTGCTGAAGTACAGCTCTGGTTCTGGCACTGAGGATAATCTCACAGTCTGCGAAGAGGGACTTTTTGGTTCTGTCAGATTTGCTGTCAGCTTTGGAGGGCCATAGCTGGCTGCAACCTTCAGCATCCAGAACTTTTACACTTCTTTGAACTTTTTACCAAGTTGAAAGTGGAGGGTTACAACATTCTTCTGGCTTGGGTTCCTGGTCATGTTGGCATTGGAGGGAATGAAATGGTTGATCAATTGGCCAAAAATGCCACAAGAGAGAAAATGTCCAACATATATATCCCCTGCTTAGATCTGAAACCCAAAATTAATGATTATGTCAGAGACCTCTGGCAGGAGGATTGGAATACACAGACAAATAACAAACTCTACCAGATCTGTCCAAACCTAAAAGAATTCCTCTCATCTTCGTCTGGTGGTCGTAAAGAAGAAAAACAGTTCAATGCTGGCTGCACACCAGCTATTCGTATTTTACCCATTCATACCTTTTTAAAGAGTGAAGCTCCATGGTGCATTCCATGTCATGTGCCATTCACAGTGAAACACATTCTTTTAGAGTGTGGGACTTGCATGATGTGAGACGCATCATTTACAGCAGATTCCATTTTACAGCAGATTCCATGAAAACGTTGTTCAGAGATGTTCCGCCTGATGCGATCTTTGAGTTCTTGAAAGAGGTTAACATTTTTCATCGGATCTGAGATTTTACAGTGGAAAGATTTTTAACAAGCTTTTGGTGAGTTTTTAGACAATGTCTTTTAAAGAATTGTGTGAATGAATGACCTGTGAGTTGATTTTAACGTGGTGATTGCCCTGATATGGCCCTTTGCGGTCGGCTGGGCTATAAGCAGCATTATCTTATCTTATCTTATCTAAGTCAATTCAGTTGATGTTAGTGTCCTCACCACTCACACACTCTTCACCCACACAGGACCTGCTCCAAGGCTGTGGCTAGGATTTCTAGTAGATCAAATTTGTGTGTAAAGAAAAAAACTTGCCGTGGATCCAATTACAGATTAAGAAAGAAGAGAAATAGTGCCTCTTATTTAATTACATGGTATGTTATTTTCCAGGGGCAGACGGACCAAGCTCAACATTGCTCATTCACTCCTGGTGGTGCTCTTGTGGCGTCAGGTGCTGCCATGGTTACACTGGCTCTGACCTGATCTCGTTCTCGTGTTGCTGTTAAAAGCCAGTAGTGGTGCTGCTTTTTTGTTTTATTCTCTTTACCTCCAAAGATGTGGTATGGAAGAAGGTGGGATGACCCATTTACATGAGAAGGTTGACACTGAGCGCAGTGTTCCTGGAAGCAAATCAAAATACAGATAACACCAACAACAATGTGCAAAATACTGCTGACTTAATACACAAAACAAAACAACCAGCCAGTTGTAGACAGAGGTATGGGGAGTATTGTTGTTATTCATTTTTATGTCTGCTATTTGTGATGTCGGAAGAAAAGTCTGAAATCAAAGTTTTCTGTTGTGTAATTAATAAACGTGACTTTGCACCTTGTTTTGTGAATTCATTTATACTTTGACCCATTCACATCCTTTCAACACCAAATATAGGTAAAAAGACAAACTATCAAACATTGGTTGAGAGTAATCTGTGATATTGAAAAGAAAAATTGTGTGGGTGAATGAAATAGAAAACATTCGTTTTTTTTTTGTTGTTTTTTTACATCAAGATGTGTATAGATCAGAAATCCAATGAATTTTTTTTTTTTTTTTTTTTTTTTTTGAGTCTCGACTATCGCTACTTGATAGATGGATGTAGATTTCTTTGAATAGATTCAAGGCAGCTGTTTGTTCTCTCTCTCTCTCACTTTCTGTCTCTCTCACTCCATGTGCACATATGTGGGCATTCATGGTTTGGTTTGGTTTTTGCGATGGAGTTCTCTCTCTGCACGTCTTTTTCTCGGGTATGATTGTTGCATGCAGGGTTTGATGTCTTGCAAAGTCCCCCAACACTGTTACTGTTTTTTTCCCTGCCAACTTAAGTGCAGAAGAGCCAGTCAGGGGGATTCAATTCAGAAGACTGGAACCACACAGTCAAAGGCATCTGCTGTAGGGTTACATCTTTGAAAGTGTTGGATGTATCCTCCCTAATGGACACTGCAGGTGTCTGTGTTCTTGGGCCAGGTTGATGCCAGGCTGTATGAGGAAAGTGAGTAAAGAATCCCACCAATCCTTCACAAAATATTTTCATTGTTTCCTGAAAATCACTGTGATCCCTGTAATTTTCATCACTTATATTTATTTATATATATATATATATTTCTTGTGTGCTAAAGATGATCATGCACTTGTCATTTTTCTAATATAGCAGACATTGCGTCTCTTGTGCAAGAAGTCAGTGATTTACAGTTAGGTGTCTGTTTTTGTGTTTTAAACTCTGTCAAAGCTTTCAGATTGTGTATCATTGTCTTTAATTTGGGAATTCCCATTTTCTTCTAGGGGATTCTCCATTTTCCAGTTCCGAATAGACATGTGCCAGAAAGCCATGTGGATGGAACCAACAAACTGCTGTCTCTGATCTTTTAAGGCAAGAAAATGGCCTTAAATGTGTGTGTGTGTGTGTGTGTGTGTGTGTGTGCTGCTATAAAAGTCCACTTAAACATGAGTACATTCTCTTAGAGCTACCATGCTGTACTTTTTAAAAGCAGTTTGCTTGTTCTAGAGTGATGACTATGTCAGAATATCAGTTAAACATGTGAAAGTAATAGGGCCAGGCTCATTGGGTTTAAAAAAATTTATTGTTTCTATTAACTCTCTTGTCAATCGGGCACCCGCTAGCGCCCAACCGGAATCACACAGCCAAAAACGCTGAGCGCCTGCCAGCATCCGGTAAAACACGTGGCAACAATGGGCACCGCCATGTTTCTCGTAGAAAAGTAAGTCTCGCGAGAACGTGATTTCCTTCTTCCTGTAGCCATTTTCTACCGTCTGCAAAAAAAACGCGAGTCGATGCATGCCGTGGTTCTCGAGTTACAAATTTTTAAAGTTTTGAAGTCGAAATGCGGTTTTTCACCATGGCTTACCTTGATTTCTGCCGTTCTATAATGAGATTTAGTGATGGAGATACTGTGATTTGTAGAATTTACAGCATAAGACTTAGTGAAAGTGCTGGGTGATGAAGCTTAGAGTGACCTAGATTTCGACTGGGATGAGGTTCAAGGTATGATGAGCAACGATTCGGAAGAAAGTTCTGAAGAAGAAGAGGTTTTTTTTCCCCCGAGTAAATGGCTCATGTGACACAAACTTACGATATAGCAACATATATATTCGTAGGAATTTTAAAAATTGTTTTCACTTCATTCTTTCCTTTCCTCTCTTTTAAATTATTTTTTTAATTGAGTAACCATGTTCAAATTACGGAGTTACCTATCTTAAAGTTTGCAAAATTCTTGACTTTATCAGAAATTAATTGGTAAAACAAATGATGTAGAAACTTTGCAAACAAGTCAAGACGAACATTGTTTATGTCCTCATGTTTTTCTTTCTGTATTTTCCCCTCATTTTGTTGACAGTTTAAGTTCTTTGGTAATTGAGAAGGTAAGTGTACATATAGATTTTCATTATTACTATTCTTATAGGTAATAGGGCATTCTCACATTCTGCGGTGACACTATGGATCTGACTCCCTTTCAAACTGCCTCATACTACTCTTTGCTCATGTACAAATATGTTGTATTTTCTTTGTGTGCGTGTATGTGTTTGTTGGCGAGTTTGTGTACACGCAAGTCCACACATGTGAATATGTGTATGCGTTATGAGTGCAAGAGCACGTGTTTATGTGTGTGTCTGTATGTTGTGTGTGCTTTTATGTGTGTATCCATACGAGTATGCATGCATATTTTGTGTACATATTTTCTGCACATGTCGGACTTCGATGCGTTAAAGTTTTTAAAGCAAACAGTAGCTTACATTGTTATACCAAGTGTTAGAAATTATTAATATTATTATAATTATTCATATTGTTGACCTGAGACAAAAAAAGAAAGAACATCTGGAAGGTATGTCAATTTTGAATGTGATGGATTTTGTGTAGTCTGTTATCTTTTAAGTCTTTCATCCATACAACCCGGTTTTCCAGTTTGCAGAAATCCTACCCTTCCTGCTGCCTGAAAAACTGGGCAGCACAGAATTCTCCTTTCCTTCTTGCAGCCCAGAAAATCGGTTCTTGCAGTAAGCGCTTTGAACTTCGTGTGAGTTGTGTCATCACATCAAATCAATGTTGTTTTAATATTGACCCAAAATATGCCATCTTTGTCTTTTGTGATCTTTCATGTCATGACCGGCTTGCTCGCGGCAGTGTTTATGAATGGAATGGATGCCGGATGGCCCCTACAGTGTGGAAAGTGGTCACTGCTCTATTCTGGCCAGTTTGCTACTGCATACATGGCATTTCTCATTTACACTTCTTCTTTTTTTGCTCTAAATCCAGGAATGAAGGGAATACTTGTATTATAAGAATCTAGGAACAAGAGGAAGTAATGGTTCATAGAAAAGTAGGAATGAAAGAGTTGATTGGCATGTGTATGGACAGTCCACTATCATGCTTTATTATTAAAAATCAAGTGGTTAAGTTTGTAACTACTACTACGCAATATCTCTTTTGAGTGACCATTTCACATCAAATCAATGTTGTTTTAATATTGACCCAAAATATGCCATCTTTGTCTTTTGTTATCTTTCAACTTTCATCTTTTTTTTTTGCCTGTGTGTGAGAAAGTGTTATTTCAACGTTTCTTTGCCACTGCTGAATCCAGACTGCTGACATTGCATTTGTGTGACTTTGAATAATGTACAATTCTTGTGTTAAAATTTTCCGATATGTAAAATTGTTTGTTGTTTGTATGAATCATAGCTTAAGATCTTCTTGCATTTGAACTTGCTAATGCAGGGCAGAAGGTGTGTTCGAATGTTTATGGTGGTGTCTTTTAATAACATTTCTGAGATTTTTTTTTTTGTATCTGTCATGTTGCATGATGAAATTAAAGTGACTTTGAAGGTTACTGGTTTGGATCTGTAAAAATTGTAATCTCATTTTTTTTTTTTTTTTTACTTAAATAAGGCTGATATACTGTTTCTGTTCATTTTGTTGAACACATATTATTTTTATAGACTTGAAAATTATTGACTGCTCTTGAAAATCCGATTTTGGAAAATGACATTGAATGGCAGGTTTTTTTTTTTTTGTCGCAATGTGATGCAGATAGAACATTTTATATCATATATATATATATATATATATAATATCTAGTATTTAGATCACGGTGGAAAATGGGCCCTGAAGATGTGACAGATTAACCCCTAAAGCACTGGAATTATGATATTGTCACTTTCCAGGATGAATCCTGCCATATTCATATGCTAAAATAAATACAGATAGCACTCCTTCATTCAGTGTAATTTTTTGTAAAGCTTCACAGATACTAATGTATTTTTATTTTGGCACTAGTCTCAAGATGGAGTGACCGGCAGAAAATGAAGCAAAATGTAGAAAGAGAGGGTGTTAGGACACAAAGTACAGGACAAAACACTCTTTCGTAAACCTATTGAGTTTTGAGTTCTGTCAATGCCATCTGTCCAAACCATTTGCTGTAGTTGCACAGCTGTTAATTCTTGAACGAAAATAAATGTGCAAGTTCACAAAAGGGGAAAGTGTCAAGATCATGAAGTAGACTCTGCTTTTCCATGAGTTATCACTGGGTGAGATTCAGCATACATCGACTTATGCCTTCATGCTCTTTGCAGCCCAGTCTGTCACTGCTCTTTGCAGCCCAGTCTGTCACTGCTCTTTGCAGCCCAGGCTGTCACCGAGGCCTTTCTGAAGTTATGTATGTATGATGGAAGAGAGAAGAAATAAATGTGTGCCTGAATTTTTTTTGTGTGTGTGTGTGTGTCAACAGTATTGAGTGTGTGTTTCTGAGCTTTAAATTGGTTAAGTTTATAAATGTGTGATAGATCTAAAATTCCATTATTGTTATTACTGGATTTGTAGGCCATGTACTCGCTACATTTTGTCTGAATGTAATAAAATAGTTGTTGACTCTCTCTGAATGCGTGTATGTGTGCACATGTGTATGTGCATGATTTACAAAGAATAGGCAAGGGGAGAAGAACGAGTAGGTAGGTAGATCACCTCAAGTCCATCATTCTTGCTATTCAAATATGCCTTCACCTGTTCCAGCTTGTGTCTTGTCTGCATTGAAGGAAGGTCGAGCAGGTAACACATAGTTTGAACTGGTGTGTCCTTTGTGGTTCCCAGGATCAATCTCATTGCTTCATTTTGAATTCTTTCTAATTTTAGAAGGTTGCTGTTGGACAGTGTTGTATGATACAGTCCGTAGAGAGAGTGCTGTTTAATGCTTTTAGCTGCCATTGCTTTCATGGCCGATAGGCCCTTTTTGCATTTAAGAACACGATTCTCAATGTGCTTTCTAAAGGTTAGCATTCTGTCAAAGCCTACACCCAAATAGCGTAGGTTGTTAGTTGATTCAATTGGTATTCCATTGAAGGAAAACTGGTGAGGGTACTTGTGCTGATGTCTTGTTGTTGAGAGTGCAGACTAATGTCTGGGCTTTTGTAGGATTGATGGACGATCCAGTTTCTTGACACCACTGAGCAATGTTGTTCAGCTGTTGCTGAACTGTTTTCGTTCTTTCTTCAGCATTCTTTGATGTTTTGTAGATCAGGCGGTCATCTGCAAATGTCATCACTCAAGCAGGTCTGTTTCTGTTGAGGTCTGCTAGGCCTTTGGTATAACATTATACAAAAACAGGGGAAAGAGGAGAACCTTGAGGTAATCCCATAGATAGTTTATGAGGCTCAGAAGTCCAATCTCCAAATCATAGGATGACGGTTCGCTCCCAAAGTGCTGCTGCTATCCATCGTTGTTTTACTGACTCCATAGTCAAGTAGTTCCATGAGAAGCGAGAACTGGACTTTGTTGTATGCATCTTCCAGATCTATAGCAACAGCTGGTGTTTCTTCCTTTCTTTGGAATCCTTCATGCACTTCATAGGCAAAGGTGGCCGCATTTTCCCATGTACTTTTACCTGTTCTGTAGCCTCTTTGATTTGATGGGACGATTTGTCAATTTTCAAGATCTCTTACAAGTTTTCTTGCTATGATTCATTCCATGAGCTTTCCTGCTATATTTTGCTTAGTGAGTATGTGGTAGCCATTTAGCTGATGATGATCTTTCCTGGCTTTGGTAAAGTTTTCAGGTGCTGTGTGTCTTCTGGGACACAGTCTTGTCAAAATTCTCCTGGCAGAGACTGAAGAGTTTGGCTCTCTCCTCTTCTGAGAGCTGTTTGATATCGGCATACCATATTTTGTCTGGTCCTGAAGCACTATCCTTAGTGCATGTAACTATTGCATCATCCAGTTCAGATTCTGTGATTTCATCATCAATGCCAGTCTGAGCTAGGTGTTGTTTAACTTGGTCACATTTTTCTTCCTTTCTCCATATTTCTTTTATCACTCTGTTTCTGTGAAATGTTTAAGTAGAGCCAACCCTTTCTCTGAATTTGTCTTCAGTTTTGTGATCCCATAAGCATCTAAGATATCTGGGGTGTGTGTTTGTTTTTGTTTCTCTTTCCATGAGACTATAAAAACGCCAGAGCTGAGTCAGTGTTGTGTCATAAGTAAGTGACAGACAAAACTGTTGCCACTTGGTTTCTTTTGCTTCTTCAGCTACTCTTTTGAATTGCTCAGTCTTCTGATTCATGTCTGTTTTAATAGCTAGATCAGGGCAAGGTTTTCTTCTTTCTCTCTGCCAAATTCTTACAGACTTGCATTTCTCTTTCCAAGCTGTTTCTGTGTCTATATTCCACCAAAGGGGTTGGACGATTGTTTGGTTGTAGCATTGTTTCTTTTGCATCTTCTACTTCCTAACGTTCCTATGATATCCCCTTCATTGTTGTTGTATTGAAAAGGGTCCTTTTGTTTCGTGTGTGTAACTTTTGATGGTTTCTGTAAGCTGAACACAACAGGGAAATGGTCTCTTCCATGATGAAGTGCTTCTGCACTCATACCTGCTGTGAATTTTGGTCCAGTGAGTGCAAAGTCAATGAGACTGTCAGTGTCACCCTGCCTCCCTGTATGTGTTGAAAATCCCCAAAACCCCCACTTCATGTGGCACTCGTCTAGGACGTGGAAAATTATGGATGGGACAGGCAGAAGATGGTATACAGCTTGTGCGCCAGTTAGCAGAAGTCAAAGAATCCAAGGAATGGGAGAAATATCCAGACCACTTGAAGCACCTCTACCACATTGCCATCGCTCCAGAATTTGGAAGACATTGTCGAGAATGGCCAGAAGGCAAAACCAATGCAGAAATTCAGATGCTGTAGAAGACCTTTTGCACAAAAGATGATATTTTAATATACACTGGTTCTGTCACCAAAGGTAAGTGGGGCTGGAGATACACACTGAAGCAAAGTGGCAAACTGTTCAGGAAGACAATGGTGTGCACAGTTCAACAACTTCAAGTCTATCAAACTCAACAAGCCATGATACTGGCTGACTCATGAACCTACTTCAGAAAGTGAAAAGTGGAATGGAAAGCCCTGCTTGGAATGAACTAATGTGCAGCCTTCTATTGGAGAGACTCGTATAGATGTACTGCCCTGGACATGCTGGAGTTGAAGGAAACGAGAGCAGACACATTGGCTGGCAAGGCAACAATGAGAACTGGTTTACTTTTGGCTGATATGATGTGATAAGAAATCTGATGAATCACTTGGCAAACAAGAGCAAAGCCACTATACCATAGACCATCTTTCAGATATGAACATCAAGAGAGGAAAATGGCCGCACATCAAGACTTGAGGGAAGCAAGAAACATCACCAACCAAACAAACATTGGAATAATTTCAAGGCCAACATTACAAAGACTCATACTGGGCCTTTCCAATAACAGACACAAAGATGAAATACAGGTCGACCGAGATAAGACTTTGAATTTCTTAGGGTCCCCAGCGTATACTGTAGATGTGTGGGCTGGTGTGTGTTCCTCAGTGGGGTGATGCTAGCATGTTGACCCTTTCACCGCCAAAGTCGCCTTTTGGCGATGATAGCGCTGAGCGCCAAAGGCGCCTTTTGGTGACAAAGTAGGATGACCTAACTCCCGATACTGTCACGATCCTAGTTCATGATAAAAAGCCAGCAATAAAAAGTCATAGCTGGGGGATGGTCTGGCCTGTGCTCACAGCCATTTTCTTTGTCAGAACACTATTCAGTTCAGTGTTTTATCAACTTTATTCCGATTGTTTTCCATTCACTATGAAGTCACTACCAAGCACTTTACGTACTCGACCTTGCCGTACATTTACCACAGATCAAGTACTGGGAATATTGAATAGATGGTCAGTTGTTCCTAATACAGATGAAGAAGACCCAGACAGTCATGAATAAACAATGGTGAGGGCTTGACTGAATTATTGCAACGCGAGACGTTGGACCATTGGCAGAATGGTTGGGAGACTGATGAGACGCTCACTTACTACCCTATCGCATGTGCCCCACTGTTTTTGCATTGAGCCAGCCAGCACTGACTGACTGTTCACTGACTATGTGAGGGAGCGAACTAAGACTTTAGGCAATGAACTTCACACACACATGCTGTGGGCTGTGGGCGGACTCTTGCTGGTCAAGGTTGAAGGGGGCGTGGCCGACTGACACTGAGAGGCGAGCAGCAAAGACGTATTTGAGTGGGTGTACAGCTGATCATATCGATCAACTGAATGGCAAGGGTTCAGAGACCAAACAGGCACATGAATGACTTTGTGTTCATAAAAAAATATTACTGTTCAGAATGAAAGGGACGTGTGTGTGTGTTTGTGTGTTCCCTTTCTCTTTCTTACATGTGTACCAGTTAGGCATAAGAATGTGTTGTGTGTGTGTGTGTGTGTGTTCCCTGCTATTGGAGTAGGTGTATTTTGTGGCTGTTTCTTTCATTTTTCTGTTGGAAATACGATACTTTCTGGTCTTCAATTGTGAGTGGAGTATTTTTCCTCCCTTGTTGAGAGTTTGTTGGTATTCTTTCCTCATTTTTTACGTTTAGAAGAAACATAACATTCTTTTTTTTTTATTTGCATTTTTTTTGCACTTGAAATTACTAAAAATTTGAAATTGTTGTTGACTTACCATTACTAACATGTTATGATATAATAAAAAAGTATAGTGTATCTCCTCCATTTTACAAAAAATAGCATGAGAATTGGTTGTTTAGTTCCAGAGGTATCTGCGTTTCACATATGCTGGTATAAAATAAGAGTTTTTTTTTTTTTTTTTAAATGGCTGGCGATAGGGATTTATACAAAATAGAATGTCTGGCAGTGAAAGGGTTATTATAGTGTCCATGGACATCATGAGTGTGGAAGCGTCAGTGTGTGTGGGTGGGAGAGAGCGAGTGAGTGTGTGTGTGTGTGGTCATTAGTGGGGTAATGCCAGCGTGTTAATCAGAGAGTCCACAGACGTGTGTGGGAAGCCTTGTGGTGCGAGAGAGAGAGAGTGTGCGTGCATGTGCTTGTGTGTTTGTGAGCGTGTGCGCGCATGTGTGCGTGGGATGTGTTTGAGGGGGAGGAGTTGTTGTTCTTATTGTTATGTGTGTGTGTGTGTGTGTGTGCGCGAGTGTGCCCATGTACTTATAGGCTATATTTGATGGTCTTGTTCTTGTTCCCAGGTCATCTTCTAAACATTCACACACGCAGTCAACACACACATACAAGCGCGCACTCATACACACACACACACATATGAACGTGTGCGTGTACGTTCGCTCGCTCTTACCCACACACATATACACATGTGTGCATGTGCATGTCCACACTGACGCGTGCACACACATGCATACACATAAGTGCACAAATGCACACACACACACATGTGCACACGTCCACATACAAAGACATACACATGCACACAGATATGTACACATATAGCTTATATGCAGATCCGTGTGCTCACACAAACCCACAAATACACACACACACATACACATGCACTTCACACACATACACATGTACACGTACACATGCCTGCGTGCACGCGCACATACACACACGCACGCACACACACACTCGCATGCACCCACGCACACATGCTCCCACGCCCCCAAACATGGGCCCATGCCCACACATCATACACACACGTGTACATCCACTACACACACACAATGGTAGGCAGGCACTCGAGGTCTGACCAGCGCGTTGGGATAATGTGTAGGTCAGACATCCACCGAGTTGTAGTCACGAGACCCTCTTCTTCAATTGTCTCATCTTTGTTGTTAATTCATTCATCCATAAGCTTCAAATCATGCATAGTGTGGTCTCAAAACTTAGCGGATGTGGTGTAGCGTATATGGACTAGTCCCATGCAGTGATGCCTCCTTGATGAAACTGAAACTGAACTGCTACTGAAATGTCGGAATACTGAAGCTCAGAATATTGATGTCTAATATAGATGGGCATCAATCCATAGGCCTGATTATCCATGTATCTGCAGCAACAAACACATTAGCCTGAGCTTATGTTTTGTCCACGTGAGACTATGGCAGTGTTCTTCATGCTACATGTCCTAAAAACTGTATAGAGTGTATTGACAAACTCCAAAAGGTGCTCAATTCAGCTACAAACCTTGTACTCAATGTTGAAAAAAAAAAAAAAAAAAAAAAAAACAAGACCTTGTCGCACCTCTACTATGAACCTACATTGGTTACCTGTTGAAGCCTGCATTCAGTATTAGCTATCCTTCGTTTTGCCACAATTGGTCTTCTCTGGCTTACATTTTCAATCTGTCTGCCTATTCACCATCTTAATCCATTCATCCACAGATCATCTCACATTGCGCATTCCAAAGAACCACTCAAAGAGATTTAGAGAACATGCCTTTTCATCCACTGCCCCTAGACAATGGGACTCTTAACCAAAAAACTATTCAGCGCATCAAATCAAAAGCTGCATTTAAGAAAGCATTGAAAACATATCTATGTTGGTACAACACACCGTAATCACCCCAGCCTCATTACTTTCACGGCATGCACTAAAACGGGTGTACGTAAGTAATTACTCTCATATGCTGATTGCACTGTCTTTACCATTTGTTTATCTGTGAATATATGTCTTAGGTCCTTTTTAATTTAGCCTGTTAATGTTGTGTGTATGTGTTGTAATATTTTTCATACATAGACTTACTGCATAAACAATAAAGCGTTGTTACTGCCTGAGCACACTTTCAGGTACCATACGACTCGCAAAACTACAGAGACAAGACAAAACATTTTCCAAAAATATTATTATACATGTGTTTAGGCCAGCAATAATTCCCTTTCCAATATGGAAGATGGTCTTCAAAAGTGATCATCCTTTAGAATATTGCAATAAAAACATGACAGATTACAACTTTAACAAACAGGATAAAGTTGTGTATGTGTCCCCTTTTTCTTTTTCTTTAAGTAGAAACAGTCAGTTAAATTGTGTTCACATTCAAGAACTATTCAATTCAGTAAAATAATTATGTACAACAAATAAGGTTAAAACATCTGGTCCGACTGTTAAAAAACACAACCCTGCCTCCCATTTTGTAAGTGTTGACTTCCCTTCATTTTTTCCTTTGTCTTCATAGTCGGTCATACCCAGTTTGGCTAAAGCACACAGCGTATAGATGGGTAAGTGAAAATGCTTGTCTGTCCTCTTCATGCTGCAAATCTTTTCATCATACCAATTAGAGATCATATTTCCTTCCTAAATGTCACTTTCTTCATGCCATAAATCACTCCGTCATTTTGATTACGGTTTTCCCTATGATTGCTATAAATCATTCCATCAAACGACCACAGCTCTCCATGCCCTGAAAGCATTACATCATGTTCATTAAAAATCCCCATCGCATGCAACAATTTATTGTCATATTCATTAAACGTTCGCTTTCCATGCAATGAATCATGAAATTGTGTTAATGTTAAGGGGAAAAAAAAAAGCATTCCTTCCATGGTATAGATGATGCTGTCATACTGATGAAAACTTCCCAAGCTAAGAAACACAAGGTCACAGTGCTGACGGTCCCTTGGTCCCTTCTCTGTGGTATAAAATCACTACCTGTTTCCAGAAAAACAATCCTTTGCCTTCCTTTCACAACAAATGATACAAAATCTGCATCAGCCAAGGATTTACAAAAAAAAAAAAAAAAAAAAAAAAAAAAAAGGAGGATGCTTACTATGTCGTTTCCTAATTCAGGAGAAAAAAAAAAAATCCTCTGCTTTCCTCCCAAAAGGTAATACAAATTCTATGTCAGTCAAAGACGAAAATACAGCTGCTCACTCCCTTTTCACATTTTCTTTAGATACAACTGGTTACCCACACTCCCTCGTTTCAGTCGCTACTCTCCTGCCAGTGTCCTTGGACACAAAAATAACAGTTGGCAGTCGCAGCCTATGTTAATAGTTTCATATTGACAGACATGTGGTCAGTTGCCACAGGCCTGCAAAGCGATGTTGATGAAGTTGGCGATGCGGTTGGGATCGCTGTTGTAGTTGGAGGTGGCACTGACGAAGGTTGTGGTATGGTCTACCACATGCGTCTTCCTGCACACACACGCACACACATACACAAAACACCATCCAAAAGAGTTGGGGTGGTGGTTCTGTTGATTGCATTACCTGTGGATGATGGTGTCTATGGCAAAGAGATAAACTTCAAAGGAGGCTGTTGGAACTGGTTGTCGCGATGTAAGTTGTGCCAGGACGTTATGTCTCTGACTGGTTGTCGCACATTAGGGTGAGCCTTGCGAGCCTAGTTCACTGACACACACAGATACGAAACTATGGCTCAGTAACAAACTAATTTGCATGAATGACTGAACTAGCCCCAGAACATGAATTTTCAGCATTTTAGCTGGGTTTATAGTTATTAGCAGCTTGTAATGCATAGTGCAATTCGACTTGTCTGGCAAACAAAAATGGCGGCACCTAATGGAGTATGCAATAGAATTAGGAACTTGTTTGAAGATGTTTTGCTGAATTTGTTGTGGAAAAAGCAGCTGAAGAAGAAATTACAGACATTTTGAATGAACTGGGTGTGGTTGGTAATAGTTTTGATTTAGATCAAGCACCATGTAATCATGATTTTGAGATCGGCACACAGACAGTGACTGGTGAGTGCCTAAGGGGTGGGGGGATCTCAAGATGCCATTCAGTGGGGAAAGAAAAACTCAGTGTAGCGCTTCCAGATTATCCTAAACCTTTCAAACGTAAAAAACGACAGTATGGGTTAAACTGTTGCATTTGTTGATGGTGACTATATTGGGTTGTTTTTTTTTGTGTTGTAAGCACATGATTTCAATGTGAAAAACTGAACTGCACCTCATTCATTCTTATCTGGATTACCTGCATGGAAGACTGGTATAATCAACACTGACTTTCCTTTGAAAAAGGCTTAACTTATTTCTGGATACTGTGGAACATCATATACTGGATTATTGTGAACAAGCTCTGAGAATGACAAGCAGGGTGTGCAACCTTCATTTCAAACTTTCCTCAGGAAATTCACCAGACAACCTGCTTAATAGTATGTTGTTAAATAGCCAGTGTAAGGGTTAATTGTTGTATCTCTGTTTCATACCTAGGGTGGGGACCAACATCATTGGGTTTTACTGATGAGCCAGCCAGAGGGACAGACAGCTAATACAAATGGTTCAGTTTTCAAAAGAGTTGGTGGTCCCCATATGATAATGAAAGGCTTCATATTTACACACTGCCACTCATTTTTCATCTTTTCTCTGTTTCTCTTTGCTGAGTCACTGCCTTAGCTAGCAGTTGTTAAATTGTTTTTTTTCTCTTGCTACTTCAGCATAAAGCTCTTGGACTGAAAGAATATGCTGAACAATCTAGTATGGGAAAATCAAGTTATGGAAACAATTCGTTCATTATTGTGACAAGATTTACATGAAAAAAGAGGAGGAGGTGGAAGGAGGATGAGGTGGGATAGGAGGGAGTGACAAAGAGGAGAATATTATTCAAGTGTAAATATCATATCCTTCACTTGAAGCAAATGGAGACCATCTAACTTGGTCTTTTGGAACAGATCCATTTGCTTTGCCTGTCTAGTGTTGACTTTCATCTCTTCTGTAAAACTCATCAGTAAAATCTGGTCTGGTATGTTAATTCATCCATACTATGTAACAAAGATATATATAGTAGAATCCGTTTATAAGAAAGTTGAGGGGGATTTTTTATTTGTTTCTTATAACCGAGTTTTCTTACAGCCAAGGTTTCTTATAATCGAGAGTTCTAAAAGAATTTTTTTTACACTGTTTCTAATATCCGAGCTTTTGTTTGTTTTTGCTTTGTTCTCTTTTTCTCTGCATGTTTCTGAAATTGTTAGTGTGTGTATGTCAGTGTTAGAGAGAGAGAGAGGCAGACAGATAGACAGACAGACAGACAGAGATTGAGACACACACATACACAGAGAGAGACAAAGAGTCACACTCCTGTGAGAGAGAGAGAGAGAAGGCTCTTTGGTTTGATTCGCAAGTAAACTTTGGCCTGTGACATAAAATTTCTAGTGTGTTCTCTTTTTCTTATCACTCTCTCTCTCTCACTCACACACACACACACACACACACACACACACACATATTACACACCCCCCCCCACACACACACACACACTTACACAAACGCATAAACACAATAGACGAGTAAAAATGCGACAAAGGAGAGCATAGATTTGTTCTTGGGGCCATTGGCCGTCATGACAGAGAATGAGGGATCAATATTTTGGGTGTATGATGTGGAGAGACAGAGG
>JADBJO010010411.1:0-19849 GCA_016801955.1 Conus betulinus | reverse complement strand
TGTGTGCTGTTGCGTACGCGGGCGCGCGTACAGTGTGGCAAGAGAGAGAGCCGAGGGAGAGAAACCGTGACTCAATCTGTCTGTCTGTCTGTCTCTCTCTCTCTCTAACACTGACGTACACACACTAGCAATTACTGAAACATGCAGAGAAAAAGAGAACCAAAGCAAAAACAAACAAAAACTCGGATATTAGAAACACTCTAAAAAATTTTTTTTTTTAGAACTCTCGGTTATAAGAAACCTCGGCTGTAAGAAAACTCGATTATAAGAAACAACAAAAAAAATTCCCCTCAACTTTCTTATAACCGGATTATACTGTATTAGGAAATTTCCTTACGATTATGTTGACTTTAACTATTTACTGTTGTGTTCTAAAAATCTCTCTCTCTCTCTCTCTCTCTCCACATCATACACACACGAAAATGTTGATCCCTCTTTCTCTATGTCATGACGGCCAATGGCTCCAAGTGCTTTGTCGCATTTTTGATCGTCTATCGTGTTTATGCGTTTGTGTATGTATGTGTGTGCGTGCGTGCGTGCGTGTGCATGAGTGCGTGCGTGCATGTGTGTGTGTGTGTGTGTGTGTGTGTGTGTGTGAGAGAGAGAGAGAGAGAGAGAGTGTGACAAGAAAAAGAGAACACACTAGAAGTTTTAATGTCACAGGCCAAAGTTTACTTGCGAAATCAAACCAAAGAGCCTTCTCTCTCTCTCTCTCTCTCTGTGTGACTCTCTTTGTCTCGCTCCGTGTCTTTGTGTATGTGTATATGTCAATCTCTGTCTGTCTTTTCTGTCTGTCTGTCTCTCTCTCTCTCTAACACTGACGTACACACACTAACAATTACAGAAACGTGCAGGGAAAAGGAGAACCAAAGCAAAAAACAAACAAAAAACTCGGATGTTAGAAACAGTGTAACAAAAATTCATTTTAGAACTCTCGATCATAAGAAACCTCGGCTGTAAGAAAAACTCGGTTATAAGAAACAAACAAAAAATTCCCTCTACTTTCTTATAACCGGATTCTACTGTATTCTTAATTTTAACGAGAATGCATATAATATGTTACCATATGTTGTATTTGGGATTGCATCAGAGACAATACTATATCACACACTACAAAAGATTATTTCAAGCCTTGTGTAGAGAATCATCTTGAAATGCAGGTAGGAACCGTTTTATAATTTGTCATGGGAACAGAACATGAAAGTTTGAGAGAGAGAGATAGAGTGTGTGTGTGTGTGTGTGTGTGTGTGTGTGTACGCGCGCATGCGCACAACTCGCACAAGAATTTACGAGCAGTATTTAACAGCGCTCAGCGATATTCTGAATTGGAGTTAACAGGTACTCATAAGTTGTAGACTATTACATATTGATGCTCATCAAATGTGAAATGAATATGAATATAGCACGTGATTCCTTGATTATTTATCAAGATTCTCACAAAGACATGCAGAGAGAGAGGGAGGGAGTGATGGAAAGAGGGGGGAGAAAGAGTGTGGTGAGAGAGAGAGAGAGAGAGTGTGGTGAGAAGTTGATTGTCAATGTCCTCATGTTTCGCCTTCCTATTCTTTTACTGTAGCTGCGGGTCAGTTGTACTGCCCAAGAACTGATTTTTGTATTTGTCCCTTGTTTTACAATGTTGCACAGAGTAGCAAGAGGAATCTGAAATTCTTCAGCAATTAACATCTTTTTCTTTTTCGGGTTTCTCTCCACAGCATCCAAAATTTCGATTTTTCGTTTCAGCGAAATTGCTTGTCTTTTGTGTTGTCAGCCATCTTCACCTTACATTGTACAAAGCCTTGCCTTGCATTGAACATGCACTGGCGTGAAGAGAGGAACAGGGGGGGGGGGGGGGGGGGGGGGGGGGGGGGGTTCAAACACCTCTCGTAATCAAGCGCCTGCGTTTTGTCTAGCTTACATCCGGATATCCCATCTCTTAGGCGACATCAAAGGGGCCCACATCCTGTCCCGCCAATTCCTGTGACCTGCATCGTGGAATTTTTTTTTTTTTTTTTTTTTTTTTTTAATAGGTATGTGTAGGCCCACCGAGAAAATCTTTCGACAGCCGAGACTTTCTTACATCCGAGGAAAAGTTTCGCCAGGTCAGCTAAACCTGTTTCTTACAAGCGAGTTTTCTTACAACCGAGTTTCTTACATCCGAGATATTTTAAGTAATGTTAAAGAATCCTCTCAGCAGGGGAAAACCATTTGATTTCTTATAGCCGAGTTTTCTTAACGTTTGAGGTTCCAAAGAGGATGTCAGGGCAGTCAAAATGTACTAACAGTCTCTTCAACTGACTGATAACAGAAGTGTAGTCAGTCACATCAGTGCTGACAATGCCTTATTGCCTAACACTCGAGAACAGTGGCCCTTACTTGGATCTTCTCGGAGCTGATATGCCCACTTGTTAACCAGTATAATCATAACCCTGCTAGATCTATAAAATAATCCAAACACTCTTCATCCTAACCTTTATCCCTGCCAAGAATTTGCATGGATGCAGTTTTTTTTCTTGTACTTTCTTTTCTACTTTGTACCATATTACACAACTTCATGAAAACATGCGACATCAAACATGTGCATGCATAACACACACACGCACACACACACACACAAAGCAAATGCCTTCATATTAATTAATTTTCTGTCAGGCTTTACTTATTTTCAGACTATGCCACTGCCAAGATTTCCAAACATCTGGGTGTAAATGGAACAACCTGACTGTTACTAACTATGGAAGCAATCTTATTCCAAATACAGACATGGGTGAAAGACTTGTTGTATATGTGTGAGTGCTCAGATGCCTGTGAGCACATGCACCTACAAGCATTTGTGAACATGTGCATGCACATGTGTTTGTGCACAGCTTATGCCTGCATTCATGTGTGGACTTCAGATTCAGATTCAGAAAACTTTATTATCTCTCGTTACAAAAGAAATTACATTTGTGACCGCTGCCCTTAAAGTTAAGACATACATATTTATAGTTACAAACGTGACACTGAAAATTAAAATTACTTTCAAACAATAAAACATGCATGTAACACCAAAAATGGGAATTTCAATCTTTCTCCTTTTTGGTAGTGGCAAATAAAGTATGCACTCAGCCACTCATAATTATATATACATAAATGTGTGCACATATGAAAGGGAGAGGGAGAGAGAGGGGGGACAGGAGGATGACTAAAAATTCCAACTGTGTATTCTTGAAATTCTTTTAACAAAGAATATGTTGATCATGGCTTCATCTTGAACAATTACAATAAACAAAAGGTTGCAGGAAAATCATCCTTATGTGGAAAAGCAGAACTGCAAATTTTCATCTAACAGAGACACCTTCAGCCATGGTCATTAGGTTTTTTTTTTGGTTTTTTTTTTTGAGTCCTTAATCCACATTTTGTGCCATTGAGCCTTTTCCATGTTAAAACATCCCTGCTGGATGGAAGCGTGTCATTCTTTTTTCATAACAAAATAGTATTGTTAACAGTGGTTTGTTGTGTACTCTAATGACTTACCTTTTCCGTTGTTGCTGTCAACGAAAATGTCAACCTGCGAACCGAAGAGGAAGTGAGGAGAAGAGAACCCTGAGCGATACGGACAGGTGCAACTTCGGGGAGTCACCATTTGGATGTACTCGCCAACTGCCACTGAGCCTGTCAACACACACACAGAGGACCAGAAACAATGCCATGGCCTGGAGGCTACCCCAACACAGGAGGAATGTAGACCCACCCACACATAAATTCATCCCCATACCACACTTGCCAACCTTCTGAAGTAAAAAAATTCGAGGAACCCAGGGGATGAAGGGGGTGGATGGATAAAGTGGAAAAAGAGCAGATGCTGCTTTTTTGGCTAAAAGCATTTGTGACCCCCTTGTGTTTTGCGTTGACAACTGCGGAGTTAAAAGGAAAACACACTAAATGGGTGAACACACAATTACCCAAAATCTAAATAGCATCATTGGGTGGCTTCATTATGTAATATTTAAATCATCCCTCTTCTATTGTGACCCCACAGGCCCCATATTTTTAAACATAATTTTGAAATGAGGATCCCCCCCCCCCCCTCCCCCTAAATTTGGGATTTCAGGAATAACTTTTAAATAAAAAAAAATTCCCACAATTTGCGAGGTTTTTGTCAACTATGCCACCTGGACTCTTGGTGTGTGACTGGTTCAGAAATAGCACAAAGTTCACAAGCCCGACATTGCCAGGTTGGATCTTCCTGTCTGATGTCTGACATAAAACACAAACACACTTCTGCAGCTCCTTGTCATGTAATTTCATTCTGATGGAGGCAGTGTTGGTTGGATACAACATCCTCTTTTTCACCCTTCAGGGACAGCTATTCCATCTGCCTGGTCGCTTTTGGGTGGGTGTGAACATTACACGTGACTGTACCTTATCATGTGTACCATATACACCCCCCCTACATACACTACCACTATCATCATTCTCACCACGATTGTCTTAATGATCATTTTCAGCATATTTGTAATGCTTGATACAATCTCCTGCCATGCTTAAACGGCAGTTACCGTGCAACATGGGGGCTGGCTTTAGTTATGGCATGCTACAGGCACTACATTTTTATTCTCTCTCATGATAAATCCAAACACCAAATCCTGTAAAGCTGAGGGGGGGGAGGGGGGATAAAAAGGCCTGTGGGATAACATCATAATGATGATGCCCAAACATAATCTGTCAACCTTATCAACTTCTTCATCACTTTGCACTGCTTGCGAGTGTGCATGTTTCAGGTCATCATTCAAAGCTAGGAGCAGATTTAATTAATGAGTGCATGAGAGAAAAGGTTCTGGAACTCTTCCCTACCCCCCCCCCCCCCCCTCCCACTGATCCTTTCACACCCCAGTCCTCTCCCTCCTTCTCCTTACCTCCTTTACCCACCCACCCTCCATATCCCCTAAAATAAAGTGCCTTCCAGAAACAAAAACATACACCAACGGCTGAATGGCTTTAGATGAAGGCGGATAAGCATTTGCAATGTCATCCCTCTCCTCTGGACCATCAGGCTTTGAATGGGCTGACAGAGCTGTCCCGGTTTTCCAGGTAGCTGAACCTCTGCCCTCTCCACCCCCTGCTTCCACCCCACGTCTCTGCCTCCATCATCTCTTTTAAGGGAGAAGCAAGGGAGTGAGCAATGGGGGCACAGAGTATTGCCCATCGGGGTTCAGACACTAATACCATCTTTCAGCTCCCTCTCTTCCCTTACACCATCCCTGGATCAGTCCAACCCTGAAAAGCTTTTGCTTTGCTTTTCTTTATGACATTTTACTCACATTTTATGATAACAGGTATTCACACATTCTCTGCACAAGAACGACAATTCAACAGTTACTCTGACATAAAATGAATATTATAAAACAAGTAACACGAAAATGACAGGAATGCAGAAAAAGACCAGACCAAGACAAAGCAAAACAATTACACCACTGCCACATCAGAATAACTATCTGGTGCATTGTACTTTAACAATCATAGAGAACGACAGAGATTCAGTAGAAACGCCAACAACGTAAGAATAAATACTTCAAAGCAATCATGTAAAACCGAAAGTACTGATCAAAAGCAGTTCTTTCTTCTCCCCTTCCCTGCCCCGTCAAATTGATTCTGCGACTAATGTGCATGTGGTTTCTATGTGTGTGTGTGTGTGTGTGGTGTGTTGGCCTGATTAACCTTTACCAGCCGTGTCTGCCAATAGTGGCGGACCAGATTTCTTTCCCTTGCAGTCTCGTCAGCCAAGGCTGGCAGACGGGCAGACAGTACATTCTGCCGTGTCTACCACTATTTGCGGGACGGGAACATGAAAAAATGCCTACACTTTCCTTAAAAAAGGATGGTCTAAGGGAAAATAAGCTCTGCATTTACTCTTGGGGATGTCCCTAGCGAGTTGTAGACCCTACGTTTAGTGCTCTATCGTGAACTTGGCTGACCCCAGCAGCTTTGAAACAAAGGAACCGGCACTCGGCTAAGCACGGGCTGGAATTTCCTGTGCCAGAAATATGTCGGTCAGGTGATGGGTGGTACCAATTTCTCGCTCAGTGAAGTGCTTGAAAATTATATTACAAATGTTTGATCTGACAATGAGGGCTGCGATAGAGATATCGATAATTACGAGTAGAGAAGAGGAAAGTGAATTATTTGAAGATGCAGCCAAAAATAATGATTCAACATCAACTGCAGCAGATGCAGATCGCGCATCACACATGGTCGCCGATGAGGCCAATTCAAAAAAAGATTCAAAACAAAATGCATTTGATCAAAAACACAGCCAATGCAAAACAGTTGCGATGTGGCTTTCCTGTTTGCTTCTGATTCTGATAGCGTGTTATAAAAGAAAGAACGGATTAGAATGTAAACACAAAGACATTTTATTTTACTTGTCAGCCATGTTTTTCAATGGACAGTCACGTCTACACATTAAAGTAAATTTTTTTTGTTTAAAGTAAGTGATTCGAAATTACTATGTTCGATTAGTTGAGTGTTTGTCCTTTCCTATGACACCTAACACAACACTGTCAGTTGTTTTCTAGGCTACACTGCGTAAAACATAAATTTAAAAAGTGACAAAAATATGTGCGTCGGCAGGGACCTGAGCGCCGTGTACGAGCGTGTGGGAGCATGGAATTGTGAGCCGAGCATAGCATGCGCATGCAGCTGGATAGTATTAAACCACTGTACAAAGGGAAAAGTAGTAAACATGACTGCGACACCATTATAGAGGTATAACTTTTCTGAGTTGTGTTGGTAAATTATCTACAATAGTCTTGAATAACCGATTGTCATTCTTTCTTCAAGAGAATCTGATTTTACTGGAAAATCAATCTGGTTTCCGAAAACATCATTCTACTAGGGACCATGTGTTTATACTTAAATGTTTAATAGATGTTTTCCAAAGTCAGAAGAAAAGTTGCACTCTGCATTCATTGATAATAAAAAAAAAAGCTTTTGATTCTGTATGGAGGCATGCATTATGATCTAAACTCATAAAGGAAAAAAAAAAAGTCAATGGCAAAATCCTATGGGTCATAATTAATATGTACAGTAATTTGAAGTCTTCCATATTTTGAACAAACAGCAATTTGTCAGACTTTTTTGTGAGCAATGAAGGTGTTTGTCAAAAGTGAGAATCTTTCTCCTGTATAATCTGCTTTGTATTTGAATGATCTTGAAGGTTATCTGAAAAGACAATGGATGTTCACCATTAGAAATCATGTTTTCTTTAGATATTAATTATAACAAATTATGTCAAACTTTTTGCCTTGTTATACACGGATGACACAATTAAAATTTTCAGAGAGACAAAAGTGGGATTGCAAAAAAGCAGTAGATTCCTTGCTATTATATTGCAGTACGTGGAAGCTAACAATTAATGCTGCTTTAAACTGAAATAATGATATTTTGACAGTGCAAGGCTGCGAATTAACAGGACACATTACATTATGGAAATGAAAAAGTTGATGTCACCAGCTTCAAATAGTTAGCGGTTGTCACCTATCTCATCAGCGTGGAAATCATACAGACGCGCCGACGTCTCTGTATCTATCTGTAGCATCATTCCATGATGGGGGTGTAGGCTTACCAGGCCATATATGGTAGTTGTTGGGTTCAGGAAAGGATGGTGGGGGTGTTAGATACCTGTGCGTTCCATTCATATATTGGGTGTGCGTGTGCTACCATGCACAGGCAGGGAAAGGATAAGTGTGGGGAGAGAGGGGGTTAGCCTTCCGTCCCCTGTTTCTGTTTCGTGTGGTCGGTGTGGAGTCCCGTTTCACGTGCGGTTTGTGTAGAGTTCAAAAAACTCAGCAAGGAGTGAGTGCTGAGTCATCAAGCATTGAAGTTTGGTGGGGCCGGATGGCTAGCACTTTGGTCAAGATCCTTGGGGAGGAGCAGTTGGGCTCTCACTCTGGTGCCAGCGTTTGTGCTGTGAGTCTGACTTCGGTCAATATGGTGAGCCGACCCTTGTGAGCGTTTTGCTCTTGGTCGAGCGGGGTGTGTCAGTGTTTCGGTGTGCTGCGACCCTGAGGTTCAGGTGCTGGGGTGGCCAGCCGCAGTTGTCGTCGTTTGTGTTTGTTGCAGGTATGTTGAGTTTATTAAGGTGATAGTTTGTGTTTGTGTTAGTTGAGGGTAGCGTTGTCTTGTGCACATTTGTCAAACTTGTACAAAGGTGTAAATAATATGAGCTCATGATTTGAATCAATTTCGAGTTTTTTCTTAGGGAAAAAGAAGAGGGAGAAAATGGGGAAAAATAACGACTAAAATGAAGAAAAAAGAAAAAAACTGAGAAAAGTGTGTTGAGGGTGGGTTTTGACCAGCGGGTTGTGTTGCGAGGTGGAAACAGTGGAAAAGGAACAAAGGAAAAGAAGGAAATTTGATTATGAAGTTTTGAACGAAGATGTAAATAGTGTGTCATTGGTTCAGTCCTGGTGTTAGGATTGATTTGTTACTTATTCGTGTCAGGGGGTTCGTACGCGGAAATGCTTTCCAGGAAGCATAGACAGGGTGTGTTGCCACTGGGTGCTGTAGAGGTTATGATTGTGCCGTGTCATGGAAAGTTATTGGAAAGGACAAGTATTGTTAGTTGATGAAGAGGTACTAGTGTCAAGCAGCGCGGTTTTCATACAGGGTGGGTACCCTAATCAATAATAATATAGGTTAAGATTGTTCCTACATTGCGGGTTATTTGTGGGAGTGTGCTTGTGCCGGAGATATAGTCGTCCAGTCCCATTGGTTTTCTTTGGAATCGAGACATATTGTGTGGTGGACGTTACAATATGACTGAGAATGTGTGTGTTGGAAGATGTATTACGAAGTAGTCCTTGTGTATGTTGCAACGCAAAGAAGAGTGTAACTTGGTGGTATAAATGAAGTGAGATGATGATAGATGTAATTCGTTTATAGAGCTAATAGGCTCTGGGGTGCGAAAAGGAAATCCTGGGAAGGGGCGAACTAAGGGGTTACATTAGTGATGTATGTAGTTATGCATATCTACGGTTGGAGGGTAACAGCCATCTCAAGTGCAGGTGAGGGCGCAATAGCATCATCCTGTGGCCCGGTACACCAGGCAGTGCAGGGCCGTTTTAGTTGGGGGCATTCCTGTCCCTGACTGTTCGGAGATCATGGCAGGTGCCTGCAGTTACCCCACCTGCACTCCCCATCCTGCTGCTGTGCCTGACTGTTGTCCCAGTCTTTCCCTTTGTCCAAGGCTACATCCCTTTTCCCTTTCTCCCCATCCCGTCGGGTCTTCACAGTCTGGCCGTTAGCATCACCATTGCTGTTGGCGCCGTTGCTGGTGATAACGATAGACAGTATCGGAACAGTGTGTGCTTGGAAAAAAACATTGTTGTCGAACTTACCGGAAGTAATGAAACTGTAACTAAGGAAATAACTTAGCAATGGGAGAACGGAAACGAGGCGGAGAGTCAACGCAATCTGTACGAGCCAAGGAGGCAACGTAGAAGTACATTTATAGTTTAACTTTTCATGGTAGCAGAGCGTAAGTATGGCGCAAAACTTTAAAATACCGCTGAGTCTAGGACCGGACACAGTATATGAGATGTGGAAAAAAACGAACTTGAAGTTTGGAAGCTAGTGACAGACATGAAGCCTGAGAAACAAGCATTAGCGGTTACGTTATCGCTAACGGGACAAGCTCGAGAGCGAGGAGCTTTGGGGATCGATGCTGCAGAACTGAACACCAGAGATGGTATAAACGTTTTAATTACTGCTCTTGATGCTCTCTTTCTTTAAGATGAAGTTGATCTAGCATATTCTTCATTACTCAGATTTTGAGTCAATTTAAGAAAGGGCAAAGCATGGTCAATGGGCTGATTTACATTGTAGAAATGAAAGAAGATACACGATCTGCAAGAAATACAAGATGGGTTATCCAGATGCCATTATTGGCATTCAAACTATGGACAACAATGCAGGTTTGACAGAAAAAGAAAAAACAGTTAGTGTTGACTGCAGCATCTGACTGAAACAAATTTTTCTTCTATGAAGTCTGCTTTGAAAAGAATTTTTGGAGGTCATTCAGGAGCCAGAGTTTGAGGATGAAATCACAGTGAAACAAGAAGAAAAAGTTTGTGAGACCAAAGGGCAGTACAAGAATACTGAGGAAGTCGGATTTCCAGATCCCACTAGTTTCGAGTGATTCCCAAAGAACATGGCCCAAAGAACAAAGTTCCAAGAGGCTCAAACCCACTGGACAGATATGGAGAGGAGAACAAAGTGTGCTGTTTTGCCAGTCAGTGTTTCACTGGGCCAAACAATGCCCACACAAAGAAGAAGTGAGAATGACAGACACTAACACTGAATATTATGAAGAATGTGAAGAACAATGCAACTTGGCATTTCACTGCCCACTAAAGAACCACAGTACAGAGAATGAGATACTGATGACAGAATCTTATGGCTGTGCAGTTTTGATACAGTATGTACCAAAAACTGTCTGTGGCAAGAAATGGTATGATGAGCAATATGTGAATAGAGCTACTAGAAGAAGATCAAAAGAAAGTCATCAAGAAAAAGGCCAAGAGTACATAGATTTTCAGGTTTGGAGATGGTGCTCAAGTGCACTCATACATGAATGTGACAATCCCAGCTCAGATTGGCATGACAAAGTGTAACATTGAAAACAGAAGTTTGTGGATATAGAACTGCCACTCTTGCTGAGCAAGGATTCTTTGAAGAAAGCAGGAACTTGTTCTGATATGTCCAATGACAAAGCCACAAATTGTTTCAACAACCTGTGGAGAGCTAAACTACACTTCAAACTGGACATTCATTGCATTGATTTGTCGGAAAAACAAAGGAGCGATGCAAAACGATGGTTGAAATCCTGCTGACCTTGGAAAAATCTAGATGAAAAAGAACAAACAAAAAAATCACTTTCTGAAACTTCACAAAACAGTTTGGGCATGCTTCAGCAGAGAATCTGAAGAAGTTAATGCAGAATGCAGGAGTCAAAGACATAGATTTGTTCAAGAAAATGACAAAGTTAGTAGAAGAGTGTGTGATGTATGTGCTCGACACAGAAAAACGCCGCCAAAACCATCAGTAGGAATGCCTTTGGCAAAACGACTACAATCAAGCAGTGGCTGTTGATCTTCATGAGCTTGGCAAAAAGTCTGGTACCGTCAACATGATTGACCAGTTACTAGACAAAAACATTGAACATCGTGAAGTGAAAACTACAGCAGCCTACAGCCCCGTGGGAGCAAATGGTCTGATGGGAACGGTCACAAAACCAAAACCCTTTCCCACAACATTCTGCTGAAAAATCATGTCTGAACAGGAAAGATCTTGGATTGGGAGGACAGCACTGTGCTGGCCAACCTGGCAGCCCCAAGAACACAAGCATGGTTCAACACACCATGGCTTCAGTCCCTATCAGCTGGGTGTATGGGAGAAATCCCCCCCCCAAACTTCCGTCTGTAGTCAATGACAAATTGCCTGGCTCTGGGCAAGGCCAAGACCACTAGCACCAGAAATACAATGCGTAAGGGACGGTTGGAGGAAACACACAACAAAGTGGGTATGGGGGATTGCGGCCAGAAAGGCATTCACAGCAAGCTGAAAGTTCAGAGAGGATGAGAGAAGAACGCTTGAGAAACACAGACACAATCCTCATATGAGATGTATATCAGATGGGGAGGACAAGGTCTACCTACAAGCGGCCCAATCAAAAGTAATGGGAGAATGGAAAGGGGACCAGGAAATGTGATAGGTGACAAAGATGGAAGTGTGATTTTTGGTGCGTGTCATGGTGGTGGAAAACTCTAGTATGAGTCCGTCAAACTACAATCAAACTAGATAAAAGAAAAAGTGAAAGAAAGAAACAAGAGAACTCAATGAGAAAAACAAACCCTGATTGAAGCTGAGTTAAAAACTCACAGTCTTCCACAAGCAAACAATGGTATGTATGAGGGGAAACAAAAAGCTCCACAGTACAACGAAACCTACTGCTCGTGGAAAGAGGGAAGCACGACGGACAAAGGAACATCTGTACAGAAACAACAGGTACAGCCAGACTTTGATACAGAATCAGGACACTGAAATCAGATGAAAATGAAATGAAAACAAATGACCCATAAACTACACAAAGAAACATTGATTTCAAGAAAAAAACTCAAAAAAAAACAGGCCAAGATAGATTTCATTGATGAACACAAAGACAATGGAAAGCGCAAAATATGCTGCAAAAAGATAAAATAAAAAAAAAGCATGGGGCAAAGATCAACTGGCTGGAAAATCACGGGAGAAAAAACAAATGGGCTACACATTCCTGAGTGCCACAGAACCAAAAAGAAGATTATAAGGAGAAAAGAGAATGTCAAGTGGGATTGGAAACCAAGGTGTCAACAAACTTGTTTGTAATAATAATCTGCAGAGTTGGTGGACTTGGCCAATGTTGTGCTTCCGAAGGGGGGACACTGGTCATGATGATAGAAGGAGTTGCTATTGAGAAATGTAGCCGTCAAACAAGGAAGAAAATGGAGAGATGGGCAAAGGAATTCCCATGTTCTATAGTGGAAGTGGGCAGATAATGGGACAACAGGAGTGTTTCAAAACTAGGTCAGTTAGGGATTATGGTAGTAGATTGGAAACAAACTAAAACAAAGCCGGAATTGGGGAACTCCCAAAAAGCTAGGGGCAGACTAGTGTGTTGGGGATTTCGAAAGAAAAATAGGAAAAGGACGGACACATCACAGAAGAAGATTCTTTCGCCACTGTGCAAGGACAAGGTTGATAATCACTAGCTCGCGACGTGACTTAAACTCTATTTTTTCGCCCAAAGAAAAAAAACAAAATGGAGGGGCCCAGGCTCTTATGGACATTATAGACCGCTTTCTGTCGTACAGGAACCCATCTGAGAATCGAACAGAGGGATTTTTGTGAGGGCCACGGCAAAAGAAAGGCTCACAGACAGTTCAAGCGAAAAGTTTTATGGCAATTAGATAGGAAAAATGGTGGATGGAATAAATTGAATGTAGCTTTCTCTGCCCCTGGAACTACAAAAAACAGGAGTCAAAAAGATGTTTATGCCAAAAAAACTTGGAGGAGGGAAGGATGTATCAAAAAAGTTGAACCCACGCAGATACTTCGTATTGGAGATGGGAGATGTGGTGATTGGGCATCTTTAGGCATGCCACGGTGCAGATGACTTTCATCTGGGGAGGGCAACAAAAGCGGTTCTTTGAAAGCAGAAGGTGATGAAGAAATCAGGGGGGAACAAAACTTCAGGGGTGAATGGGGTAAAGGACAAAGAAAAAGTTTCCTTCCGGACTTTTTTTCAATCTCTGGCATGGAAAGCTGTCTTCTGGATGGCCTTGACACACAGTGTGGTCTACAAAAAACAAAGCAAACGGCACCCACAGGTATGGGAGTACACTTCTGGAAAAACCCATTGGCGCCCATTTTTTGGGAAGAAGAAGGAACACCTTATAGACAAAAAAAGAACCAACGAAAAGCGAAAACAAGGGAACAACATGACAAGCCGAGGAGAAAACAAGGATATAACAGCGTCACAAAAGTTGGTAGTCTGAGATATATATGTGAGATATGCTCGATCAAGAGGTCGTCATGAATTGTTTTAGATAGCATTTGATGGCGTGTCAGGGGCTACGCTTCTAATGTGCTGAAGATGGGTTGAAAATAGCAATGAAAACATCTTATTAGGAAGCCAACAAACAAATAGTCATCAAAAAAAAAAAAAGATCAAATCAAAAAAACACATTGTACGCTAGTTTCAACATACTATGGAATTTTTCAAACACCGGAGGATCTGAAAATTACATGACTTTGAAACTGGCATGGTCTACACAGAATGCATCATCTTAAATGGGACAAACACTGGAAGGGAAAAAAAGGATAGGAAAGACCCACTTATAAGAAGTAAAGGAACAAATGAATATATCATTTTAACCTCGCAACATGATGAAGAAAGGACTCTGGTCATTTCCTATTTTGCTGGAATCCAAGGGAAAAATTCCCAGGGAGCTGACGAACGTACACTAGCTGGTTGGGAGGAACACGGGGCTATGGCCAAGGGAAGGACTTGATGTAGCCAATATTTGTGGCTGGACAATTGTATTGTCAGCTGAAAAGTGATCACACAAGAGCGAAAAAAAGCTAATCCACTGACAGATGCAACCATATATTGTTCTGGCCTGACTGCTGATGTATCCACTAGACTAAATACATGATAGCCTTGACACGTCCAACAAAATAGCAAGGGGGGGACAGGAAAAAAAAAAAGGTGAGGCTAGAAGGATCAGAATGGGACGCAAAAAAAGAGAATTGGATGGCATTCTCTGTGGGAATTTATAGTCGAAGAATGGTGAAATGGTCTGACACCAATTTATCAACAGTTAGCGGACATGTGTAGGGAAGACGGGAGAAGAGGAGCTTTCACCCCACGACTGCTGCTTGAGGAAAGTGCTTGGAAGAAAGAGAAACAAATCACCTGCATTAGACTTCTTGAATTTTTTTTGTTCTTATGTTTTATTTTTTTTGTTTATAAAGAAGGATGGCGAGAGGCAGACTATGGAATACACCAGATTAGAACAAAAAACTTTTGACAAGAGAGGAGTATTATGAAACCACGATTTAGAACAGTGTATCAAAAAAGACAGCGATGAGTATGATAACGATTAGACAGTTATGCTGAGTCTGATAAGTATCACTTCCACTTTCGTTCTTATATTTTGATAGTCTTATTTTTAAATACAAAATGCAACCTTAGATATAAAATAAAGACCTTCCTAAGGTTAGTATGGTTCATTTAATAGGAAAGTAGCAGTGCTGATGATGACTTGGACAAATAAACACCTGACTTCGCTCGTTCGAATCGTTACTCAGCAAGGGCGATGCTATAATGGAATCTTGCAGGTTGTAGGGAGAGAATATCAACTCGCTAAGTACGCAACCACTCACTATCTCTCCTAAATGGGCGACAGTATAGCGGCGAGATTGGAGGGGCGGATAGGAAGAAGGGAAAGGTAAAGGCGGAGAGTATGCGTGAGGAAGGGTGATGTTGGGAGGTGTGGGGGGTGGTTTTGGAGAGTTTTGTTTAGACGGGAGGGTCAGACGGAATCGTGTATGAGGTCTGAGGGGGTGGGGTGGAAGAGGTAGGTTGTGTGGTAATGAGGTATGGGGTGGGGGGACAACGGTTTAGTTAGGACTGAGTACGATTATGAGTTTGAAGCTTTTAAGGTTGTAGATTTTAGTTTAGTGCGAGCGTGCTTGTTGGTGCAGTTGATGCTTGTCCGGTCCGTTTTTTGGGGTGTTTTTGTGCGGGGTGCGGGCGTCGTTGTTCTTACGGATCATTGGGGTGCTTGGCACGTCTGTTGCTGTGCTGCGGGCGGGATAGTTTGCTAGTGCAACTGTTGATGCTCAGGGTGTTTTTAGAGCACCATGTTGGTGGTGTATGCTGCTGTTGTTGTGCTGGTGCTGGCGGCGGTTAGGGGACTTGATGGGTTTATAGGCTTACAATTGCGTGGTTCGTGGTTGGCAGTTCGTCCGTTGATGTGTGTCGACGGTAACGCGTGCAACTGATTTAACGTCCCGTAGGGATCAGCCGGACAACATCTCTCTCGGTGGTCGATTGTGGACATTGAGGTGTGTCGATGGCCGCATACTAAAGTTAGGGTGTTGTTTGGTTTGGATGTGAGGTGTTTGCTAGTTGGTCGCTTTGGGTGGGTTTGGGGTACATTTCATCCCCGCTTGTCTGCTGTTGTGTTGGCTAACACTAGTGGGAGATCTGCTGCGAAGTGACCATGAAGGTGGGGTAAATGTATAGTTGTCCCACAATCACTGTGTTTCATCGGACGGGCGTCGTACTCCGGCCAGGCCTAGGCAGATTCAGGGTACTGGGCGACATCGTCACAGCTGCCTTCGTGGTGGGAGTGACTCTGTCAAACGTCGTCGTCGTGGGGCTGTTTTTCTTTTGTGTTGAGGTTGTTTTTTTTTTTTTGGTGGTGGTGTGGGAGGGTATTTATGGTTATATTACACCTGGAGAGGTGAGGCAGTTGGTAAGTTTGGTTGTGGTGTTTTGCGTTACAGGAAGTTTAAGTGGCCTTCGTTGAAACCAAAACACAAAAAAGGTTTAGTTGGTGACATGAGTCCCCTCCCGAACTCCTGTTTTCTGTGGGATGTGGGTTGAGCGTGGTACTGAAGGTGTGGGTTTTATATAAGTCTGAACGTTGCACAGTGACGTATATGACAAATATGAAGTTATTTTAATATGAAGTATGGTGGTTTAGTGTATGGTTGTTTGTTGTTTTGTTTGGGGGGGGTGGGGTGTGTGTGTGGAGTAAATGTTGTGGCGTCAGTTGAATAAGGGTTTTGATTTTGATTTATGCGTATGGTATACATACTGAGGCTAAGGAACTCTGCACAGACGACTGCAGTCGGGATATGGGGTGTGGTTAAAATAAATTTATTGTTGGCTGCTCTTGGGTGCTCGTAGGGGAAACTCGTAGGTTTGCAGGCTGGGGTCTGTCTTCATACGAGATTCCGCCTCATTGATTGTTTGTCTGTGAAAATAAATTGATTCTGTGGTTTTGTTGTCAGTTCTTTTGTGGCGTGTGTGTCTGTTTAGTGGGTTAGTGGTTAGTTGTGGGCTTGGGTTGTTTTTGTGCTAGTCAGCTTATGCGGTCCCCGTGACAGCGGTTAGATTTTATTTGAATGGGGTTCCTTTGCTCTCTAAGAGGGTAAGAAAAACACGTTTGATGAATAAGCAATGCATTGTCCTATGTGTTTAAGAGTTTGAAGTGATGTACATAAGTAAGAAGGGGCAGATTAACGGGAAGTGATTTAACCTCTCTAATTATGTGTTTTCGATGGGTATGTTGACGAGTGATAACTGTAGTCCGTGTCAGTATTATTAATAGGGTTGTGAAATGATAGCTGGAGGGACTAAAATTCGTAAGTATCAATTGACATTACAATATTCAAGCAGCTAAAGCGTAATAAAAATGTTTTATAAAGATAATATATATTTCATTGTAAAGTAATGAAGACCTATATAAATCGTATTAACAAATTTATATAGATGGTGAAAACAGACGATACGCTCTTTAATATTATCAAATAACTATGTCGTGGATGTGATTTCGATTTAGGGTGCTAAGGTATTGGTTCAGTCCTCCTGTGAATAATAAATGTTCACTTAGGTTGACTATTCTTTCATTTACGTCTTTATGCACGTGTGGATAAAGTTGGTTTGTGCTTGGTCTGCTGAGGAGTGATGGGTTGTAGTCTTGTAGTATTCTAGTCAGGGGTATAATGTGCTTTAAAATAAAAAAAACGAACTTGTACAATATGATTTTAGCGTGTTTGGGCAGATAGTCAGAGCATAGCGGCTGTTTAGCAGCCAGTCAATATTTATGTGGAATGGTCAAGAAAAGGTATGTGTCGCTGTAGAGCTCTTTTCTTCATACCCGTGAAGGGAACATTGTAAAGATATTTGAAACTAGCATGGTAAAGTGTTTTGTTTGTATCACATTTATAGAATTCTGATTGTTAGTAAGTGGGGAGGAACTAGATGGATTTGCCAGGTTGTATACCAGTATGTTTATATTCATCCTCTTAGTTAAATTAAGTTTCTAACAGTAAGATAAAGCAATGTGTAGTAATCATCAACTTCCGCTATTCCAAAAAGGATGAGAAAGGTTATGAATAAGTGTTGACATGTCTGACCTAACTTAGGTTAATGAAATGTTCAGATTTATCCTAGAATGTTTCATTGGTATAGATTTCTTTGCCTAACACATATTTGGCAGTACAACGATTTCTCTCCCCAAAATCAGGTCGTTATACTTTAGTTCTCAACTGAGTGGTCCTGGGTGTTTTTTTTTTGTTCTTAGGCTAATTCTGATGTGATTTTTGGCTAAGATGTTTCTATTTGTCAATTTGTTTGGTTTATCTCGGATTGTGATCTAAGTGTGTGTATCATTGTTAGTTCTATGTCAGCACGTTGTTTATTTTTTTTGTGTTTGTAGGTTTCTTTTTTCAGCATTGACTCGCAATTTAATGCAAAAAGTAGGCTTTTTGTTTATCCTTCCTTATTCGCTTGTTGTATAAACTCACATTCTCCATAGCCAACACATAAGGGTAATAAATATTGTGTCTGTTTTCTTGATCTTGTGTGTGGTGTGTGGTTAATATAGTTGTGAGGTATGTGTGGTGTTGTGTGTGTGGTGTGGTGTGTGTGCCATCTGCGGGGTTGTGCCATTTGTTGTGAGACAGTTTGTGTTGGGGTGTGGGTGGGTGTGAGAGTGTGTGGTGTGTGTTTTGTGTGTGTGTTGGTGGTGTAAGTGTGTGTTCAGTGTTAGTCGTGCGTTAGTGCACCTGTTTGTTGGTGCATTTTCAAGGTACTTACTTTTTCATAATATTCATCTCTATAATGGTTTCATTCAATGTTTTCTATTGAACCTTTTGTCGTACTGTATTTGTAGAGTGTAATGACTTTAAGGGATGTCATGAGTAGAAGCCCATTCGTAATGCCATAAATATATCTCATAGTAGGACACTGGCTCACAGATGTGTGCACGAGTTATTTGCAAATTACCAAAAAATACAGTGCAAAATGAAAGTATACCACTACTAACACGTACGTAAAGGTTGGGTATAGGTTTTGGGTGGTGCGAAGTGTATTATTTAAAAACCATGGGGGAAGTGTCACAGTTTGGGGTGGGTTGGTGTTCTATGTGGCACGGATTAGGTGTAACTGGACAGTTAAAAAGGTACACCAAATCTAGAACCACTGGGTAAGCATGGTTTTATTTTAAAACATGTTTGTTGTAGGAGTAAAGATTTAGATTGTGTAAGTATGTGCAGGCTCTCTTTTCTGATTAGATTGCAGTTATTTATTATGTGTAGTGTTAAACTTAATCCGCACAGACAAGGTTCAAGTCAAGAAAACTTATTATCTCAACTTGAGTTAGGAACAAATTTTGGGGTTTTAAGTGGGTCGTACTACTTCACAGCAAATATATTCAAGAGTAACCCCCGTGAGCATGCATTGAAAGAATATCGAGAGAATTTTCCATGTTGGGTATGACGAGGACACGCTGAGGTGTTTTTTCCTCAGGTGGGGACCTCTGGCAAAACATTATTGGGTGTGAACAAAGAAGTGTGGGAAAGAAAGGATTAAAAGTACGCCGAGAAATAGTTTGTCACTAGAAGGGATTGCTGGTGATTACGTTTGGGTTGCGTTTGGCTGAACAAAAGTTTTAATATGCGCAGTGAGAGTTAGTTGACCGGGGTCAGGTATGAGAAGAAAATTAACCAAAGGGGTAGTGTGTGATGGAGTGTAGAAAGTAATTTGAAGATAGTTGATATACTAAAACAAACCAATAATAGAGATATTTTACCAAGACAAATGGTATCGAGTTTGATATTTTGAGTCTTAGATTATAATCTATTCTAGGAAGTGTCGTGATTATTAGTTGGGTAAGTAAATTAATTGTATATAATTAGGGAGAAGCGATGTGGTAAATGGAAGATGGATATAGTTTGTAAGATGTAGTTCATCTCAAGAGGATGAGACAAAGAAGAAAATGATTATCTCTGTCCGGTGTAGGTGGCCATCGCGTGGTAACTATACTGTTTGGAACTGTACCAGTGGCTCTATGGAATTGATGTAAAAAAAAGCTACCACATTTAGATGTCACCTATCTGTCTGGTTTGTTTGTTCGTGGGTGTTTGGCGAGTATTCTTATTGCAGAAGTGTGTGGAACACAGGTGGGTCGGGGTTTTTCATTTTTTTTGTGGATGTGGTGTTTTTTGGGTGTAGTGGTGCTGTGGTGCAAGATTTCCG